>CAUJNA010003588.1:0-2500 GCA_963377175.1 Effrenium voratum | reverse complement strand
CCCTGTCCGACTGTCCTTTCGCCGCGGTGGAGATTCGGCTTGAGCCGTAGCGCTTTGCTGCAATTCCCAACTGTCATGCCTGCAATGGTTCTTGCAGTTGTTGTTGTGTAAGTTCCCTCAAGTTTGTTGTTTACGCAAGGCCCGCAAATCTTGTCAACATTGGACAAAAGCAGCGCCACGCGGCCGCAGTGTTCGGAATTCCCAAAAAAATCACCTGCGCCAAAGCATTGTTGCAAAGAGTTGCTAGAATCACCCTGTAAACAACTTCGATGACTGTGCGACCGCAACAATGGTGTGCTGCTCAACCAGATTCAGCGTGGTTGACCAATTGATCCTCATCGACAACAAGACTATTTTCAGTGAGAAATCAATAGTTTCGCATCGATCCCGCATGTACAAAGCGTTTTGCATCCTTTTTTGATACAGCTAGGTATCTCCTATCAAGAGTACGTTGTCACCAGGACTTTTTCATCTGCGCAGCAAAAAAGAATGAATCAAATATTTCAATGGCTACGGCATGAAACAATGGCTACGGCAGAAGGCCAAGAAGCCAAGGATTACATGGTAATTCAGTGCTGGAGATCAAAAGAAATTTGTGTCTGGCTTGTGTTTGATTCACCGGTTCATCTCCATGCAACATTTGGCTCACGTCCCTTTTTGATTGTGCACAGACGTGTGACACATTTAGAAAAGGCTTGCAGACCGCTTTTGCGGATATTACGGCAAACGAAGCTGGCGGCAAATCCAAGTTGATGTGGATGCCCGCCCTGTGCTACTGCAGGCACAACTCCTCGACCAGGTCATTAAGATAGGTCTCGCTGCGCGAGCCTGTGTTGGAGCGAATCGCTCGCAAGTATCACACCCTTGAAAAGTGTGTGTAAAAACCAATCTATCATACGGGCAACCTGAAAAGAAGCGTCGCTTAATTATTTTGCATTTCAGCGAACACAACAAATCCCTCCGCAATCCTGAAATGCGACAGGGTTGCCAGTGTACTTCGCGCGCTGCACTTACACTGAAAAGCGCAATGTTCGTGTTGGAGGTGCAAGAAGGCTATTTCATGAACTGGTTTCAATTATGCGCTCATTCATTCATTCATTCATTCATTCATTCATTCATTCATTCATTCATTCATTCATTCGTTCATTCATTCATTCATTCATTCATTCATTCATTCATTCTTTCATTCATTCATTCATTCATTCATTCATTCATGTTAAACTTGGAGCAACTGTGTAACCTAGATGCCTGCAGTGTAAACCTGTGAGTGAAGCGAAGCACTGTAACTTTTGCTGCGGGCAATGCGCCAACTACTCCAGCTGCGTTGAGGCTCAAGGCTTTGATTGTACAAAGCAGCATTCCAGATGCATTGGGACGCATGTATCTTGACACACCTCCTCGGGATAATGTGTCTCATGCGCATTCTCCTGAACTGTTGAAAACATGATGTAGCTGGGTGTGTACTAGGCAGTACAAATCTCTTGTGGTTCGTGGTGTCAAAAGCAAGTCTCAGCTACTGTTCCAAGCAGATATTCGACTGTGCCACTCAAGTGCGGAAAATGCGTCGCCTCAAAATTGCTGTTGTATGAACCGTGACGCTCACGCCTTCCTTGGCCTCTTCGCAGTCGATGTTGCAACCGCGTCCATGGTTGCTGCCGGTGCGACGAGCTGTTCCCTGTAGTTGTTCATCTTGCTGACGCGTAACCAGGTGCGGTGATCCTGGTGTCCCCTGATGCGCTCGATGTCCTTGATGTAGTACCGCATCGTGATGCTGCGCTGATGCGCTTGAGGATCTGTAGGCCTGAGTAATCCATCACCTGTGTCGTTGCAGCATGGATTGTCTCATCATCTGTTGAAGCCTGTAGGTCACTCAAGTTGATGAGCCCAAGCGAGACTGTAGGTCCATGAAAATCTCTTGAAGATGTCCTGGCATATTTGCAAGATTTTGCGCCGGCTGCTGCTCAATCTCATCGAACTGCCACTTGCCGTGTAGTGGTGTTGAAGATGGAGGATCTGGTATCCTCTCTCAAATGTACTCATCTGATTCTTGCTCAGCCTGGCGATCATGCGCCTGATGTTCGGCTGAAAGCCGATGACGCACAGCTTGTCCAACTGCGCGAGTGCGATCTTTCGCTCACCCAAAAGGTAAAGCAGTGTTGTAAGAGAGTCAAAAGGGTAGGCGTTGTAGATCATGTGCTCCCAGAATGGCTTCCTCATGCTGACCTGTAGCCCAGTGAAATCTCCCTTCAGACTGATTTACTCCGCTGCTGTCACAGCGATGCACACAACGCTTGTTTGTGCCCGCAGTCTTGTTGATGCGCCACTCCGCGGTCTGACACACCTGACGTTGTAAAACTCACAGATGTAAGCGATGTAAACAACTGCGTGTCGAAACGCTTTCCGGCGCGCTCAGCCGATGTAACAAGGGCGGTCAAAGCCTGCATGTCCACGGTGCGATGTCTCAGAAAGAGTGTGTCTCACTGATGTAAAAGGCTGCGGA
>CAUJNA010003587.1:490178-507715 GCA_963377175.1 Effrenium voratum | reverse complement strand
AAAAAACCCTGTTACCCGTAAAGGAAATTACTTCAGCTTCCGCAATCGCTTGCGGAAAGCTTCCGCCAACCGAAAGGTCGCTTACGTTTGCTATTTTTCGAAGATGGAGCTTACGCATAGCTTACGACAAGTTGCTCGTGCCTGATCCTCGATGAGCAAGAGGCGCTAGCATGACAAAGCAACAGCTGGAAAGAACGCCCACTGAGGTGCATCCCTCGCACTGCACACACGCCATGCCAAATGGTTAAGAAACCCGTGAAAGAGGATCCGTCTGCACTGCCACTCACGCATGCCAAATGGCAAAGAACACTCCGCACGAAGCGCCTCCGCTTTCGGACTATGCCAAATGGCGTAGAAACATCGCTGAAGTGCACCCTGTCAGCCTCTGCACGCAGGATGCCGAATAGTAAGAACACCGTGAAGTGCACTCGCTTTTCCGCTGCTACGCACGCATGGCCATAATGGTAAGCATACACCGCTCAAGTGCACCCGCTCAAGCGAGTAAAACACAAACAACGCAGTCCACGAAGGCGGCGGATTTCAAGTTCCACTGGGATAAGACATGTCTCCAGCCGGTGCCCGGCTTCTGGGCCCAAAGGGGCCCCCCCACCCCCCCCCCCCCACGTCTCCCTGCCATGTGTCCTGACTACGAAACAGAAAAATATGCGCGGCTTACTCTGAAATGAGTTAGTTACCGGGATGTTCAAAGACCCACAAAGATGCACGTTTGTCAAACTGCCTGAGAATTCAAGCACAAAAACCGAAGACACACAAAAAACGCGCGGGTGGGTATGTACCCGGCGCGCACTAAAATAGGTTCTAAAATGGGTGGTGCACCGTAAATCCCCAAAATGGGATCCCATTGGTGTTGACCCACAACCACCTAATTCCTTTTGTCCAACCTCACTCTCTCGCTGCGCTGCCATGCCCCCATTGTCCCCACCTCTTCGAAGGGACTGTGGTACTCCTGCGGAAGTGCTGGCTTCATTATTTTACCATGATCAAAGTCACCCCACTAAGTGGTGGTTTAAAGGGAAATAACCCCATTTTCTGACGTTGATACCCCCCAGAAACCGTCAGAACAATGACCTCAGAAGTGCTCAGGGAGCATGTCGTGAGGAGCTCAGAACTAGGCTTCAAGCCTGTCAAGTGATTGGCAGGGATTCGATGGGAGAGGGATGGTGGGAAAACCATGATCTTGATCCATTCTTGAGATTCCTTATCTCAGGGTTGCTCAAAAGATAGATGCTTACGGGCGCAACGGTTCTCGCTTTGGTTTCCATTTAAAACCCGCAATAAAGGTGAATCTTCAACTAAGGATACACCCAGTTGACAACCCCTTCAGATCGCGCTGTGCCGTGGTTCACTTCTGGTATCGCTCCTTTGGCTAAACGGCCTCAAACTGCAACAGCAAACCCAGGGGCATTTCTGCTCGATGGGCTCGAGGATCCACAATTGCACCGGGTGTTAAGACGTGGCAACTTCAACTTCAATACAATGGACGATCACCAACAACATAAACAATGCATATGGAAGGCAAGTCAACAACTCTCAACTCGCTTGACTGCTTGCAAGTGACTTTGATGACTGCAAACCTCGGCTTACTTGCTTTGTGTCTGGTGCGCTTCTTGGCCGGACAGAGCTTGATTTTACGGAGGCTTTGTTCAGGCGTCCAACCCGGAGTCAAACAAATGCTGACAGCATCTATGGGTTTGTTGTAAAATAGGGAAACCCACCCAGAAGTGTTGCTTTAATTTCCGCTGTCTTCACGCCGCTCGAGGAAAAACAAGACTCCACAAGCCTCGTAAGACATCTTCGAGTTTGGACACTATTCCCATTTGGTTGTGGGTGTTCTCCAAAGTCAGGTCCGTTTTGGATGGTTCTTGACGGAAGACCTGCAACCCCCCCCCCCTCGAATTCCTCAGGCTCTAACGACCGCGGACAAGGTCGAAAGTTGTTTCCACAGCATTTTTTACATGAATTCAGGGATGGCAGTGCACTCATTAGCTGTACCAATGTTCTACTCTTGCGGTCAGATCATGGTTGAGGTTCCTCGGTTGCTTTCTGCTCCCCTGCTCAAAGCTTAACTTTTAGTGGTTCAATGGAAAACCCATTAGTTGGCAAAAAACAAGTCCTAATATCCGAGCAAAATGCATCAAAGGTCCGGAGCAACTCCAACCCACAAGAAACGCCCACATCCGCACCGCGTCTTTCCGTCCTGAATCATCACCGGAGTGCTGGGGAACTCGCGCTCGTACCTGCGAACTAAGCTGTCCAACTTGGCCGCCGCAGTTTGAGACATGGGGGCTAGGTCCTCCAGTAGAGAGGTTAGAATAAGTTGGTACCAACTATTTTCTGTAGTCTACTTTAGTAGGGCGACCCTCCCAACCAAAAAAGGGGTGAGAAAGGGCACTACTGGGGGACCTAGGGGGCAAAACGGACACAAACCTCCTGAACATAGCGATTACACGGGGTATAATCCTCCCTGTACAGCCGCGCTGGAGCATGTATGGCCTCGAAGCTGAATTTTCCCCGCTGACTCAGCTACACCTGGGTCTGTGTGTGTGTGTGTGTGTGTTGTTGCTCTTCTTCAGGTTGGCTTAAAGAGAGAAAAGAGGAACACCACCACTGTTGGGATACCCCCGGCATCTCGGCACATATCTCGCTTTGCTAGGCAGCTCCGGTGACACTTGCAAAGCTGCATTGGCTGAACACGGTGGACACCCATCAGCCGTTGGAAGGGTAGTGTACCGTGTACCCTCCCAGCAACTAACGTGGGTGAAGTGCGCAAAAAAGCCCTTTCCAAGAGGAAAATCGTTTTTCGACAGGGGTCTGTCTGTGCACAAACCCATGTTAGCATCCAAAACCTAAAGTTTGCGCAACTGGGAGATTTGCGAAGGGCGTGGAAATGCGCCATGTCATTCCCGAGACAGAATCCGGATCATGGATCCCTCGTTCGGGGGCTTCCATGTCCACCTTCAATCATGCAGGCCGAGCCCTGTGCAACAAGCGCTTGGGGTCCCCTGCGTGTTGAGGAACATCTCGCGCACATGTGCCGCCTCGGATTGTCTCCCAATCGATTCCAAAAGCCAAGTCTATTTGACTGAGTGAGTTTGTGCACCCAATTGTCTTTGCCTATACTCTGCATTCATACTTCGGAGAACAATAGTGACCAAACCTGAGCAAGAAACCACGGGTCGACCCCTCAAGGCTTCTAGGGAGTCTAGGAAAAACCTTGGAATGGTTGCTTCCGGATAAGCTGCTCCCTTTGTTGGCGGCGACTCTGACTTCGGATCAAAAAGGCCAGCCCTGTTTGTGTGCGGAGCCCTTCTGAGTCTCCGTGTGGGGGTTCTGGCGTTGTCAGAAGAAGGACAAATTCATTCTCGGGATCCGCCGCAATTTTGAGGCATGGCGACATGACACATATGCAGGTGAAATGTTCATTGCGATGCTTTGCAGCTGGTCAAATGCCTACATTTGAGCATGCAATCAACACATATTTGAGTGGTTGATGTAGACGGGGCTTGACAAATATTGACACCAAGCGACCGGATTTCGAAGCGGGTCTATCTGTTGGGCATCAGCTGTCAAACCCGTCATTCACTTTGTTGCCCGTGCGGGGGGGGGGAGGGGTTCTTGTTTTGTCTGTGTTTGATACCAGAGATCCACTCATGAGCGCTTCCTTGCTTGCCAACCTCCCCAAAGCTAATGCAGCCCATTTCCTTGCATCCGCGTTGCCAGCAATTGCAGCGTCTTCCTTTGCATCACTGGCATCTCTGCGCGTTAAAACATTGATCCCGGCTTTCCAGTGCCTAAGGCAGCTTTGAGCTCGCTGACAATAATCAACCTGAATTGCTCGATGTGCTTTTGGACATGGACTGCTTCCTTTCGCAGCCCCCAACCCTCACATCTGATAAAGTTGTATCCAGTTAAATCAACGAGGTGTTTTGTTCAAATCCAGGTAAGTGGCTTCCTTTTGGTTTCCCTTTACAACCCATCAAAAAAGGGGTCCCCCATTTTGAGAACCCCAAGACCCATCACAGTCACCGATTTCTGCTTCAGGACGAAGGCAGGCTGACGGCCGAGGCGCAGGGTTCGCGGTGTTGAAACTGTTGTGGAACCTGCGGCGGATCGACTCCGGCTCCGTGCTGTTTGCTGATTTTCGTTCCCCTGTACCCTCCCTCCCATGAACGTGAAACTTCACAGGCCCCTTTAAGGGAACATGGTCCAAACCAGGACCCCGCCTGTCAGGTTCTATGTCAACTGGGAGGGTAAATCCACATCATTTCGAGAAACACTCCGCGGAGCATCCTCGAATCAGGTGCCATGCGTTGAGAGGGTTGCCGCTCCGGGAACGGCCCCACCCGACTGTTGGCCGCCCAAACCCGAGAAAAGAGTCTGATCTAAGTCTTCGTGGCTTCCGTGGCCCAACAACCACTCCATGTAAAAACCGTTCCTCAAATCCCCATGTGGAGAAAACGGAACAGAACACTGCAGTTGCCTGTAGGAACAGGAACCTTTTCAGTGCCAAAGTTGATTCCCACGTCTTTCTTTCCAAGCCACGCCAGGGAGCCTTGCTCTCTCTTTTTGCCTAAGGCGGGCAATCAAAATTTGGCAAGCATCAACTCAGCCGCAATTGTCGTAATCCCAGAACCATGTACAGGGTTAAGAAGGCGGATGTCCGCAGCTATTTATGGCAAGGGGATAGTCCCTTACTAACCTTCATCCACCCGGGTTTTGATCGGGGTTTCAACTCGAAGTGCTACGTACTCACCTTGCAACTTCCAGGCAATACCCGGCGGTACCCTAGTCCGATTTCCCACATTGCCACCGCTGGATCCTCGACCTCGAGTTTCTATTTTAATTCGCCGGCCCAAAAATGAGTCACAGCCAACGCCTGGACCGAAAGGAGTCTACCCAAAAACGTGCAAAGCAGGAATCAAAGGGCGGCTGCACCAATGTTCATGATTGGGGCTGTTCCCCACGGACTTCAACGTATCCAGCTTCTGAGAGTGGCTCAAAACAAGGGCTCAGGATACACACTTTCATCATGGAGGTTGCGACAACTGTATCTGAAAAGCAAGTGTGTACGGGTATGTCGAACATCACTTGGGACAACCTTTCATTCCTTGAGTTTTATTGAATGTCCTCTTTAACATCATCCTGAATGGAGACTCAGTCAACTGGCTCAATAGGTGACATTTTCACAACCCCAATTTAGCACAACCCCAATTTAGGGGAGCCCAGCAAACGGAAAGGAGGGGGCCACTGTTCAAAGCATATGTAACCCCTGCAATTGAACCAAAAGTGACCAGGAGGCGTCAACCAAACTCGGCAAGACTCAGACATGCAAACAAAAACATATTGCTGGTCGAGAGGGGACACTTTCGTTTGGACAGCAAAGAAAGGCCAAAAATTGCTGGTGCTCAGAAGGGAATGTGGGAATGAATACAGCTCATTCCCTCAGGACCAGCAAGTTTTGGCAAAATGCCAAACAAATCAGAGAGCTCCTTCCGGTCGTCCCAGGTCCAGCCTCTCTTCATAAAACTCCGTGAGGTTGTGCCGGGGCACATAACCTAAGTCGTCAAGTCGTCGGCTGACAAGACTGTCCCGCATACGCCCGTTCTTGGAGGTATGACCAAAAACCGTTAAGCTCTCTTTTGGCCCCTGTCAATATGAAATGCTTGTTTTGGTAAATTGATCTCCAACTCACTGAACCTTTCGACCGCCTCACACTTGGTCGTCCCTTCATGTCCTCCCCAAAGCAGTGGACTACCAACTGTATTTTCAGAGAATTTCCGGTTACTCATACGGGTCTCAAAATCGGAGACTGCCCATCCCCCCCCCCCAAAAAAAAGGAAGTGGGTATCTTAAATATTATCTTCGTTTCGGTTCGGGTATGAGCTTTTAGTTGGGTTACCCGTGGACATGATTTGGAGATTTCTGTCCACCAACAAAACCATCGCCAATGGAAACCAACCCCTATCTCTCAAACTTAACCAGGGGTTCTGTCCAAACCTTGGTATGGTAGCAACAAACTGACTAATTATTTTTTTGCGGACTACAAGGATCCGAACGAAAAACAACAGCTAAAACAAATTTGTGAGATAAATGCCATGAACCCCCCTAGGATCCTACTCAAGCGCCCAGCGCCTTTTGCTCTCGCAGGGCTTAGGCTCAAGGGCCCTAATCCAGAAACGGCAACAAGGTGTACATCATGATGCAAGCCTACTCTCTTGGTTGCTGTCGACCCCCCTGCATGTGTTTTTTTTTTTTTTGGGGGGGGGGGTTAGTGGAAAACCCCTTGATTTCCCCAAAAGTTAACGTCTAAAGATCCAACCCAACAGCACTCAAGATCTGGGCTTAGAAACGAAACACCTGGCAACAGACCCAGGGCTTCTTCTCCTGGGAGTTCGCACCCACCGCCTCGGGATCTTCGAAGGCGTCCTAGCGATGTGTGAAACTCAGCGATCTCCGATGTGCTTGCCCATTTGGGAGTGTGTTTCTGTGAGGGGAACCCCTTTGGGTTGGTTTAAAGGGAAACAACAAAGATATCAACCACTTTGGGGGGCTACTGTGAGACACGCCATATGGACGGGACCCAACATGGCGGCTTTGGTTTCCAACAATTGTTGGCGGCACCCAATTGCCTTTTTGACGAAAGTTGCCAAACTTCCGCCCTGGGCATCTCGTGCCTTTCATGTTTTGGAGGAGCCCTGGAAACATCAAACTCGCCGGGTCTTTGATCGAATCGTTCAGCTTGGTAAGGTGGGAACCCTCTTTTCGTAAGTTCAAAGTCTCATCTTTGGGAAAACAGGGTTTTCCGCCTCCACCCAACAACAAACACAGATGCTTCTCTAAAAACCCGCAAAAAAACATGGGTTGAGGGTTCCCGTGCTGAAAGTGAAGGGTGGAAAAAGGTGAGTCCTTAAGCAAATGGAAGTGGCTCCTGGAGCAAAAGGAATTGAGATCCCATCAATTACCACCAATTAACATGGAACCCACCAGAGGGTTTCTTGGAGAAACCTAGTCTTCCAGGAACTCGTGGATGGACAAAATCATGCCCCAGTTGGCGTGGATGAAACCCTGGTCGAGCGTGCAGATGGCAATCCCCAACTTGCTCTTGCTTTGGATTTTTCTGTGAACGCCCAAGGCTGTCCAAACCGCTGTAAGTTACCAGCATCTTTTGAATGCGTCAAGCGCGCGTTTTGTCTAGGTCTCGGGGGTGGGGGGGTTGCCTACGGCGGTAAGAATCTGCTGGCGGCATGACTTTTGTTGTCGTTTTGGCAGATGCCAAGCATTAGGGATGGCGCGGGGTGCTATTAAATAATGCTGATAATGCAAGCAATGCCGGGGATGCATTGCGTGCAACAATCCAGTGTTTCTCAATGTTGTCCGAAATCAAATGCCCGAAAAAGAGACTTCTAAGAGCACAATAATGCTGGGGATGTTCCGCAGCAACAGCCAAAGACGTTCGCCAAAACACATGTTTTTTCAATTTGAGCAGTTCCTAGATTGTCACACTTGCCCCCACCCCCAAACAAGTGTTGGCCAATGTTTTGTGGAAGCTCCCAGATGCCCTGCTAGGTCCTCCAGTAGAGAGGCTCGAATAAGGGTACCCTTTTTTTTCTGCAGTATATTTTAGTGGGGGAACCCTCCCAACCCAAAAGTTGGTAAAAGGTTGCACTGGGGGACCTAGCCTGAACTTGGTTGACGTTGGAAGGGGGGCAAAAGTTAAAAGTTTAGCAGTTAAGTGGTTGGGTTTCAACCACTAAGCCATGAGCAAAAATGGGAAAAATGGTTCCCAACAACCATGTGAAAGTCTCACCTACAAAGTCTCACGAGCTCACGATTCGAGCGCCCGGATCCGACCCCCCGCGCCCTGAGGACCGCCATCTGCCCCAGGGCGGGCCGAGTCCTCGGCACACGAGGGGGAGGGGGGGAGTTTTTTGGTTTCAGGACATAGCTCAAGATGAATCAAGAACCAAAGAGGGAAACCTAAGCTGTTTGTAACCAGTTTGAAGCAAACCTGAGCTAAAACTGCTTGAACTACTTAGGGTGAATGATCTTGATTTACTTCCAAACTCACACAATCGGACACCTGCCCCAATCTGCACCAACTGAGTTGCAGTAGCTGGGGTAGCCAGGGAATTCTATCCAGGGTGTTGTGGGGACCCATGTAGCCTGGCTAAATATCTCCAACTCGCCGCGAATCCATGGATATTCATGTGGTACCGGAGTTAGTTCTGCCTTCCAGCCGGGTTTTGAGGAGGCTAGTTGCGATTGTTCGCTGTTTTGCGTTCTTCCTTTCTTCATCTGTTTCCCCTCTCTCCGGTTTTTGGGGGCATTTGGCTTGGTCACCAGGCCTTTGGCTCCCGTCATTACACTCTGAACAAGACAGATTAGGCCAATGTCAAAAACTTTCCATGAGGCTGCTACGCTTGTGAAAGGCCACCTGGGGATCGAGCCGAATGTCCAGCCTAGCTCACAGCTGCCAAGAAGTCTCTTTTGCTTTCATTTATCAGTGGTGCTTCTTGGGTTCAGCATGCTTGACCGTTACGTTGTGGTTGTTCTGACTCTCTCTCTCTCTCACTCTCTTTGTGTGTTTTTTTTTTCTCTCTCTCTCTCTCTCTCTCTCTCTTTCTCTCTCTCTCTCTCTCTCTCTCTCTCTCTCTCTCTCTCTCTCTCTCTCTCTCTTTGTTCTTTGGGTGACTGTGCGACTTCTTGAGGGTCACTAACTGCGGGGTCGTTTTCGGCCAACACCGCCGAGCTCGACCTCGACATGTAACCGATGGGTACATACCATAGCTGGAACCGACGCTGTGTCCGGTGACTGGGAACCGGGCTTGGACTTGGATGCTTCATGAATGCATGTCGCCAGCGGGTCACGTCCAGAGCCTATGCAACTCTTTGCTTCGAGCTACTCGTCTCCGGAGGCTCTCCCAACCGCTGTTCCCAAGGCCATGCACAATAGCATCCGTTTCGACACCCGACGATATTTCCACCAGGCCCATGGGGGACCACCCGCGACTGACAGGCGTCAACCTGCAAAACAAATAGGGGACTCGCCTACCCAAAACCGATACGGCACTAGGACGTTCCCTGCTCATGTGCGTGATGTGGTCACTTGGCTAGTGACTGAACTGAAGGCGCTAACAAACCACTATACCAAGTGGTGCGAAGTCGATTTTGCCCATCCACAGTATGTTGCGAAGTTTCACAATGACAAATCATTTCAAAAGGGGCATTAGGAATCAGCCCATTTCTCATTATCATTTGTAGTTGGCTTGGTTGCTTCACTCAAAAATACTGACTGAAAGTGGGTCCACTCATATGGGTTTTGATCACAATGCCTGGGCCCCAAATGACCAAGGGTCCCCTTTCGCATGCGGGAAATAACTGTTTTTTTTGGTATGGTTTTCCGACCAATGGTCATCATCCCATGTGTTTCGGACCATTTGATCAACCCCCATCAGCTTCCCTTGGTCTTCCGGTTGCTTTCTCGCCTGAAAAAATGGAAAATATGTCCAGTAGTGAAATCGATTCCTTTCAAACCAACATGGGGGGATATCTTAATCAAATCTCAGTTGCCCAAAGGACCCAGAACTAAAAGGTTAACCTTTTGGCACCTCTACTAAAAATGGGCCAAAATGGGAAAACCAAAAGGTCAAAAGGTCGGCTTTGGACAACTGAGAAATGGAAGTGGTGGTTTGCTGTCGTTCATTTTTTCCGCGTCTCGCCCGACTCGGCTGGGCGCCCCGACGCGAAGTCGGGGCAAGCCGTGCAAACGCCGAAGGAGAACCTGCAAGTCTCATGGCGCAGGTTTTCCGTACCCGTGTGGCTAGGACAAGCAACAGGACCATGTTTTGGGAGCCACATGTTGAAGGGTTCTCAAACTTTTAATGTGGGCTGGTTTCTCTTTGAAACCTTTGGCTAAATATCCGTCAAGACAGGATTCTAAAATTCTGGGGGTACCTTCCCCATTCTTTCCAGGGATCCTTCTTTTCAAGAAACCATCAAAAAACCCAAGGGAAACGGCTGGTGTTTGAAAAGAACGCAATCGGCCCCTAACGTGGGCTTTCCCAGACGTGCCGACCGGCTCTTGTTTGCCACCAGTCTTACCGAAGGCCCGGGCGCCACGGTGAAGTTGATCCGCGGCCCGGTGATGTTCAAAGCGTCCTCCGCGTCGAGCCTGGGAATTCGGCCGGCTCTTGTTGACCCAAGCGGTTTCTTTGGACCCCAAGAGGAAGGAGAGTACTCCCGACGGTGGTATGTCTCAAAAAAAAACGGGACCCGCTCGGGGGGCTCTATCAGGTTTGAGTTTATCAATGATGCATGAACTCATCGCTGCCGTCTGAAATTGCCTCACCCTGTTCCTTTCTCTCATTCAGCTGCACCCTCGGCTCCTCAATCCTCGATCGGTGTCGTCCGATATATAGGATGATGCACTTGTTCCTCACCACGTCGTACACTGTATACGGCAGCACTGCAATTTGATTGCTGTGGTGTCAACTTCGCATGGTCATCACAGTAGGCTTCGTCCTGTCCACCTCATCTTGAATTGTGTAAATCAGAATCATCTTTCTCTCGCGACCCACTTTCTGCATCATGCTGTGTACTCTGTGGCCTGCCATCTTCTTCCCGCCCTTTTCCTTTTGGTTTCCCCTCAACCCAAACGAATAGGGTATCCTCAAAAACCTGGTGTCAGGGTTCCTCAAACACGGCTTGGTCCACCGGTGCATATTTTTTCCTGAGAAAGCACATCAAAAGAGTTGGAGAAAAGTCAACTTAGTTGCAGCTTTTCTTGGATTTCCATGTCCACACCCATCCTTTTCGACCACCAACCTTCCTTTTTTTAACGGCTTTTTCGATACATACTTCCCAGAAAACCTGCATAACATCGTTTTCCCTACATTTTCCACAGGGCGCAAATTCCATTGACTTTGCGCGCCAACGTTACCGCAAAAGCTAAATTAAGAGGCCTCATTGTAAACCGCCCCGCACCCCAATTAACTAGGTAGGAACAGAACCACCAGAATGGCCCATGAATCCATTTTGGTCGTTGCAATTTTCCGGGCCGAATTTGGCGCGACATGTCTGGAACAGGTTGCACCCTCAGCCAACGAGCAAACGGTCGATCACATTTGTAGGTTTCATGTGCTTTGTTTCCGAAAGGTCTCTCGCGGGTCACAAGACCGGTGTATGCAGTGCACTTGAAAAATTCCCTTCAATAGCGATGCTTCCCGACTTGTTGACGCACTCAGTGAGTGGATCGGCAAAGCAAGAAGCCATCTTGCCGTTGGTCCTCCTCAAACAGCTTGAAAGTCGAATCATGTTGGAAAATGTGAAATCAGTTTGAAAGTCGAATCGTGTGGGAAACATGTGACATGACTTCTTCACCCCTGGCACCGCATTTTAATGAACACCCTGGGCGAAGAAATCACAGAGCTCCTTGGGACCTGGACACCTGGGCCCAGGGACATGGTCGATTCCCAGCAATCTGGGGGGAGAGGGTGTGTTGGTTCCCCTCTTTTTTCAAATTTCGTGGGTCCATTCTGGCAGCGTTTTTTTTCGTGTCCGACAAAATCTAAAAACGCCACATGAAAAGACTGCATTCTTGGAGTTGCCGGTCAAGGCGCAAAATACAACTGACGTTTTCAAGGCAAAAAGGACGAGAGGTAACGCCCCAAGCAAGGCTTTTTTTTTAGTCACCGCTGGCATCAGACCAATTGCGCAGTAAGAAGTCCATGGTTTCCATGTGGCCCCGAGCCCCTGAGCCAAGCTACTCCGATTCAAAACGTAGGATGTCACGCACTCTTGTGACGGACTGGCAGCTGCCAGCTTCAGACTGCATAGCAGCTGCCGGAAGCGGCCGGGCGCGGCTGGAAACTGCCGGAAGTGGTCGAGAGTTTTTGGTTTTAACCGAGAAAAAACAAAACAACAACAACCAAAACAACACGGAACAAGTGGTCGGAAGTGGTCGGAAGTGGTCGGAAGTGGTCGGAAGTGGTCGGAACTGGCGGCTTCCTGGTCCAAGAAGATGTCCGAAACTGCGTATTTGGCGATTAAATTTCAAAAGTGGCTCTCCAAACGACGACTGAAAACATTCTTCTGCTTCCGGACACTTCCGGCCACCCTTTCCTCTTTTTTTTTATGCGAAGACATTTTTTTAGATGTGTCTAACCACTTCCGACCACTTCCGGCCGTTTCCAGTTGCTTCCGGCGACTTCCGGCAGCCATGAAGCTGGCAGCTGCCAGTCTGCAGCTGCCAGTCTGTCACGAGAGTGCGTGACATGCCACATTGCTGAAACGGACCCATGTGTGTGTACCGTATCACAACAAACATAACGATATAAGATTGCGCTCCAGAACTTCAAGATAGCCCTGCCCGAGAAGCTCCAAGTACATGCAAACAGTTGTTGCCGACACACGTTCCTGGCAGGCGCGCATGCATGTATGCTGCGGAAACATGCCAAAGAGATCCAGCGCGCACAGCATCAGCAAGAATACAAAACTCGCATGTGCGCCCGCCAAGTGCGCTATAGCTAGCCCAATCTGCCCATTGTACCAAGGGCTCATTGGTCCCATTTCACGCGTGGTTTCGCGGTTTTACTTGGTCGTTCATGGGAAAACTCACCAAATGTGCAAAATTTCGTCCAAAACCCAATCCCATTCCAACCCTAAACCCCAACGCTAAACCAATCCTACACCCCTAACCCTTAACCCTAACCCAACCCTAAATCAGCCCTAAACCAACCCTAAGCCAACCCTAAATCCACCCTAAACCCATTTTAAACCCACTGTAAACCAACCCTAAACCAACCCTATACCCACCCTAAACCAACCCTAAACCAACCCTAAACCAACCCTAAAACCAACCCTAAAACCAACCCTAAAGCAGCCCTAAACCAACCCTAAGCCAACCCTAGCCACCCTAAACCCACTGTAAACCAACCCTAAACCAACTGCAAGCCAACCCTAAACCAACCCTACCCTAAACAAACCCAAACCACACCCCAACCGCTCACCCACCCAATCCCCCCCGCCCACCCCCCCCCCCACACACAGAAAAGAGGGGAGAACTAACATGGGTTTGCGCAAAAATGCACTTTCCAATGAGGGGGACCGTAGCAGCGGGGTGGGATCCGGGGTCTCGGGTTGGGCCGCGCGGCGGGGGCGGGGGGAACCCTACCCTTTGGGGGGGGGGAGGGGGGTTGGCGGCCTGGGGACTGGAACATGTATATATATATATATATAACTTAATCACGCACACTCTTCAAGCACTTGTGGTACTTCCCCCCCGTTTCGCCCCGCCCTGCCCCAACTGGCGCCAAGGCGCATGGCATCGATGGAGCTGAGGATGGCGCGGCAGAACTTCTCCGGCTCCTGGATCCCTGGCCTGGACGGTTCTCTGGCGATGGGTTCGATAAAAACGGAATCTTAGCGAATTGGAATGACCCCCTCCAACTGGTTTTCTTTACAATTCAGCTCACATGAAAACACATTATGCAAACATAGTTCAACTCGAGCTGCCACTCAAGAAGTGAAAAAAGCGCACGCTGCTCACAGCGTCCCGCTCTAAGGGAATCCCCAAACCGGTTCCCTTGTGGTTTACGTAAGGCACGTGAGGACTCCATGGTCTTGCAAACGTTTGACACGTACGTCCGGTGAAACTTGCGACATGTCATTCTTTTTCGGGGGCAGCTTCCCACTCTGCCCAAGTGCGGTGCAATTTCAGATCCGGCTCGTTGATCACGATCACTTCCCGCAGGGCGGGGTGGTAGCTACCTCATCAGCCCGAATGGTTCGCAACTTGGGGAATGGAAGGAGCTGCCCTCTGGGAGGGTACCCGAAGGAAAAAAAGGAACCCCGCCCGGCCCATGATATGAGGCCGAAGAACTACCTGCTTGGCTTCAAAAAGGGGTGTGGGCTGGCCGAAGGTCTTTTTCCCAAGAAGAATGCAGTGAATCATTCCTTCAACCCTCAGGACAGAATTGACACAAGTTATTCGCCAGCAGCTTCGTTTTAGAGGAACAGCCGACTTTGTGGACCACCCGGCAAAGGGCTTTCATGGTTTTGTAGAAACGCCCTTTGCTGACTCTTAAAGTCTTGCAAACAGATTTTGTGTTTTGCCATAGGCTTCCTTTTGCTGGAATCTGTGTGACACGGTGTGCTAAAACTGGGACCTATTTGAGTGTAAGGAACACTATGAGAAAGCCCATCTTGATCCATCTTGTTTTCCTTTGAGGGGAGCCTGCACGGACAGCATTGAACCAGTGAGTATGGGTCAAAATTACACCACCAGGGGACCGCAGGGGTTAGTCCATGTCTTCACTTCCCAGGATTCCATTTCGAGTACCTACTTTTGACCCACAGCCAAATGCAGGTTTGACGAAGTTGGCTCGACCCGCTTTTGGTTTTCCTTTCGCCGCGCCTCAACATTTGTGGGAAGCCTTGCCCCAAAGGGCACAACTCCACACGAGCCAAGGTTCGCACCTTCCAGATGAGCAACATATGGATCACCTGCTCCAGGATGAACGAAAATAAATTTGCCCAAAGATCTCAGAACCACTGCGGTTTGTTGGGAGTTCAGCACAAGACAAAATAATATGGAATAGGCCAAGACAACAACACCCAGAAAAATGCATAACTATAAGACAAGCTTGAAGGAGACCCCAGCTGAATGATTTGCCAAGGGGCCGTCTTTCAGGAAGCCCTTTTCAAGGAGCTCCCCGTAGGACTTCCGGATCTAGCAGCGAGTGACGGGTCCCGGGTGTCGACCAAATTTTCGGTGGGGGGGGGCGTTGATTCTTCCTCTTGTTTTTTTCCTCTGAGCTTTAAAGGTGCTGTGTGTTTGTTGTAACCCCCCAACTTGGTTGACGTTGGAAGGGGAGGAAAAAATGGATTTCAATAAGACAAAATGTAAAACGTTTCCCAACAGCAACCATGCCAACCTGTATTTGCAGAGGAAGCGTCTTTGGGGGCCGCCAAAAAGGGTTCCAGTTTGATTTGTGTTGACTTTTTGTTCGCATGTTTTGGAAGAACAGGCTTCCATGTCTGTCTGCAAGAGGGTAAATCGGTCGCCGCATTGCTTCGCGATTTGCTTTGCCGGAGTGACTAGGGTGGCCTTCCTTTGTGCGCAAAGGGCAGTTTAGTTGGCATGCTGGCACGGAGATACTATCACTTACCCCTGTTCGTTGGTGGCCAGTTCTTAAAAGAAGGCCCCTTGACAAGGGGCAAGGGTGAGCGACCCTTAGAAAGAATGCTCAGGGTACTGGATTGCTCAGTTGACAATGCAGCCTGAACAAGTGAATCACCCTATTTGATTGCCTTGACCCAAATGAAGACACCTAGTAGAAGAGTCAGGCCCATGTGCCAACTCCAGGGGTGAGGTGCCCGTTATGGGTTATACTTGCTCCCTAAAATGTGTCTTCCTACCAAGCCATGCGTGTTTTTGGGAGGCTACCCTGGCAGAATCTGGCAGGAGAAACATCACATTCTTGCGGCTTTTTCACGGTTTGGTTTCTTTGATATCCGATAGTGGCCAGACCCCCAGTTACATGGGCTCAGATTCGACTAGAAGGTTCCACTTTGGCTTGATTCTCGTTGGACGAACTACTGTCCGGAGACTGTAGTCGTCACTTCGCGAGATTCGTGCAGAGCGCAAGGAGGACTTTTAACTGTGCAGAAGATGGAGCCGTTTTCACACCGATCAACAAGTGTACCGCCGTGTAAATGAGGGTAGGGGTGCTGGAATCCCTCTTGGTGATTTGGGCAAGGCAACTGAAAGGCAACCAATTCGCAGCCAGCAAAATTTTCGGGTGGTGCCCCACTTTGAAGCACGCCAAAAATCGGGGTTTGTCTTGAACCATGGCAAAAAGTAGGCAGCGGGGGGGGGGTGTAGATGGTTAGCTATGGCTGAGTAGCACGAGGAAGAAGAGTTTACCTGGGGATTTGCTGGGGTCTGGGTCAAAGCTGACCCCTCCGAGATCATCAAGCCGTCCAGGGGCCGCCTCAATTTGGCACATTGAACCCCGTTATACCTTTTGTGGAAGACAAGCACCAGTTGGAATGGATGAAGCCTTATACGAGGGGCCTGGATTTTGTCCATCCCCTCCGCTGGTTTGTTCCCCGAACCATTCGAAGGCTACACAAACAGGCAGAGGAAGAAATGACCAAATGACTAGACGTGGCCAAAGGATTCTTAAGCCTGTTAGGTCGCCCAACCTACCAGTGATATCCACCAACAGAGTGGCTTTCCTTTTGGCTTTCCGAAACCACAAAGCTATAGACATCTTCGTGTGTGTTTTTCGGGGACCCTTTAAAAAAGAGGGCGGGTCGGCATGGGGGCAGAGTTTTTCAGATTTTTGGGGGCTGAGTTTTTCAGATTCCTGGGGGCTGAGTTCTTCAGATTCTTGGGGGCTGAGTTTTTCCATTAAAAACACTAAAAAATACCAAAAATACAAGATCAAGACCCGTGACCTCTTAGATTTATTGGGGTGCGTGTTTTTTGTTTTCTTTGGCTGATGACATGCAAGCACAGGTTCATTTTCGATCCAATGAAGACTCAGATGCATCCAGACATGGAAAATGAGCTGGCTTCAAGCTACACAGAAGACAGCCTGTTGAGAACTATGTTGCACAAATATCATTGTTGGACACAAACATTTAGCAAACGTGTGTCTGTAGCTTATTTTTGGATAATTGGCATGCTTACGCATGCCAAGTTTATAAACCTCAGGGTGCTAACTTTTGGAAGACGTATGTTTGGCACAAATCTTCAACACAAGTTGCATACGTATGCAATATGTTGGAAGACGTATGCTTAGCAATCTGCAAGCAGATGTATGTTTGGGACAAATATTATTGTTGTGTTGCAATTCTGAAACACGTAAGTATGGCAAGCACAGCTTGCCATGCATATGAAATCATAAGAAACGTAAGATATCGCTGATCTATGCAGCTTTCAGCTGCAAGTTTTACAGTTGGATGTTCAATATTTCAATATACGCATGGGCTCTGCCCATGCTCTTGAGAAAAGACAGCTAACACAAACATATTTATCGCATAATGAGCTGGAGCAATTGGAGCACAGCTCCAATCTAGTTGCTTGAGCTCAAAAAGCACAAGATGCAAAGATGAGCACCTGCAACGATATCTGCAGATGCAAATAACATTCTCTGCATAAAGCTGTTCAGCTTTGGAATAAGAGCTTTGGAATAAGATTCTCTGCAGCTTTTCGTGTTGCTGAAGAGCTCTTGCAACAGTAAAGCTGTTCAGAATAGATTCAAGTAGACACAAGCCACAAGCAATTGCTTGTGATGAGATGTTACCTGCAGAAAATGAAATGAGAGATGAGATAAATTATCTCCAGATACCTGGAGTTACCTGCAGAATATCTTGGAAGAGGCTTATGTTCTGTTGATACACATCTCATCATATTATTGATGCCTTGCATCAAGAAAGCTTGCGTCAAGAAAGCATCAACAAAGTATTGTCTTCAGATGATAGGCTGTTTTTTTGGTTTTCTTGGTGTT
>CAUJNA010003587.1:450178-482678 GCA_963377175.1 Effrenium voratum | reverse complement strand
TAGTGAAATCGATTCCCTTTAAAACCAACTAAGGGACAATATTTAAAATATCCTGAAACGCAAATGGAAGCAAAACATGCACCCTGGCTCAAGGAAGCCAGAAATAACATCTTGGTCTCACGGCAAAACATGCCAAAAGGTTCAAGGAAGCCTTCCTAACATCTTGGGTTAGGCAAAAACGAGATGCCTAAGATGCCTCAACAGCCCCTTGGTCGATCATCTCCGTAAGAAAAACACCGAAAAACACGACGCCTCCAGATCTCCGCGGCCTCTCGTGCCCCACCTTGCTGGGTCAAAAAAGGCGCCGCTTTTTTTGGGAGGCCCCCCGGTTCCCGAGCATGGGCTCTGGATCGCCGGAGACCAAAGATCTAGGGCTCCCTTTCCCATCCGGGGATCCGAATCTTTTCAGGAAACAATCAAAAACCCATAAGAAACAAGACCAAACTGGGCCCGATTTCTGATTCGCGAAAAGTTTGACTCACCTTTAGTGGGTGAAATTCGGAAACCACTAAACACTAGGCTGAAACGCTAAGGAACCGGATGGCTGGGAGTCAGGTGGCAAACGAAAAAATAGAGTCACCAAGGATTTGCATCCCAACTCAGATAAGTGCATGGAAGTGGGTCTTTAGGCACCAATAAACACTTGCCCCAGACATCTTGCGAAGCAAAATATTGAATGAATACGGCGGTTCTCTCGTTTTTCGGCAAGGGGCATTTTGCTGCACAGATCCATTTCGGAAGAGGAATCAACTGCGCGCTTCCATTGTTCTCTATTTGCATGCTCAATGACATTGGCAAATCGTGACACTACATTTTACCGATCCCAATCACTCCATTCAATATTTACCCATATTTGCCCTTTACATGGGTTATATGTTGGTATATATTACCTACACTGGCCTGCATTTAAGAAGCTTACAGTCTTACAAGCATGTTTTTTGATTAAAAAATCTGCAAATGTTCGTGTGAAGTCAAGGTAACAATGATGAATAAGTCGTAATGAGCAGGCGTTGATGTTCGTGTAAAATTACGGTAACAAGGCTGCAAAAATCGTAAGGAGCATGTAGTGATGTTTGTGTACAACTGGTGAAAATGATGAATATGCGCTGATGTTCATGTAAATTTGCAGAAACAAAACATCAGCAATATGTGACAGTGTTTGTGAAATCATGGGGAAACAGCGGGTTCATGCTCATTTTAAACCAATGTACCTTGCTTCGTAGGATGCCAAACAAACATGGTGATGTGAGTTTTTTGGTGGTTCTGTGGTGGACAGGGGGCAACACGTTGGCAGCGCCTGTCTTGTCGTCCAAGCCAGTTCTTCCTCCCCAGGCAGACAGGCGCCAGCGATCTCATGGCAGTTTTGCAGCTCCTGTCTCCACTACCAGGGCGAGCACGGTCCTCCTCCCCCCAAACAGACATGCGCCAGTGATTTTAACGCAACAAGGCTGGCCAAGCCTTGCTTAGTTACCCTGGTTCCTTCGACAGTTTCATCAGTTCGTTTGTCATGACTTGTTCAGCATGGCTGCCCCGTAGCTGAAAAACATATCCTGCGCATCACAGTTTTTTGCACTACAAGAAGCACCCCCGTTCCCCCTTTGACACCACAGTTTCCCCACTTGCGCCACAAGAGTTCCGCCTGTGTACAGCAGTTTTCCCCCTTCGCACCACAAGAATTTCCAACGCATAACGCTGTTTCCCCGTTTGCACCACAAGAATAGCCCTTGTATACTGCAGATTCCCATTTGCGCCACAAGAATTCTCCGTGTTTGCCGCAGTTCTCCCCTTTTATTTTGCACCGCAATAATTTCCGACGCATACCGCAGTTTGCACCACGCGAAGTCCAGCTGTATTCCGTGGATTCCCTCCTTTGCACCACCCAAAAATCGTCTAGTTTCCCGCATTTGCGCCACAAGAATTCTCGCTGTGTACAGCAGTCAGCAGTTTTCCCCTTTGCACCACAAGAAGTTCCCACGTATATATAGCGCAATTTTCCCCCATTGCACCACGAGAATTGCCTTCCTTTGCACCACGAGAATTTCCCGTGCTTTCCCCTTGTGTGGCACAAGAATTCCGCTTGTATACAGCAGTTTTCCCCCAAATTTGCATCACAAGTTCCACGCATACCGCAGTTTCCCCTCCCCCTTTGCACCACAAGAATTCCACCTGTCTACTGCAGTTTTCCAATTCCGCAGGTTTATTGCAGGTTTGCCCTTTTGCAAGAGAACAACTGCCCCTATTCTGCAGCTTTCTCTCTTCGCACCATGAGAAGTCCCCCTGTTTACCCACAGATTCCCTCTGTGCACCACAATAATCCTGCGCGGTTACTGCAGCGCCCTTGTTGCACCACAATGATAGCCTCTTTGCGTCGCAGTTTTCCCGCTTGTGCACAACCGAACTATACCGCAGTTTTCCCCACAAAACGTCCGCCCGCGTACAGTCTTCCCCCTTTGCGCCACACTATTTTCCCCGTTTGCACCCCAATCTCCCACATATACCGCAATTTTCCTTCCCCCTTTGCACCACGAGAATTGGTGCGAAGAGGATGTTCTCAGGGAGGATGAAGTGGCCTGAGCAACGCCAAGCGGGAGGCGCCGGCATTCTTGTGGCGCAGAAGGGGGAAGTTGTAATAGACACGCGGAACTCTGAAGGGGGGGGGAAACCTGCTGTATAAAAGGGCAATTCTTGTGGTGCAAGGGGGGAAAACTGGCGTTCACAAAGGAAAACTGGGGAATTCTTGTGGTGCAAAGGGGGAAATCTGTAGAAAACAAGGACGACCAGACCACTCTTGGTTGGTGCAAAGGAAAAACTCTGTTGTGCGTTGGATGTTCTTGTGGTGTGAAGGGGGAAGCCACGGCATACAGCTAGACTTCTCGTGGTGCAAAAGGGGAAAACTGCGGTATAGATCATGTGAACACATGTCACGGCTCGTAGGTTGGTGTAGTTCTTGTGG
Source organism: Effrenium voratum (assembly GCA_963377175.1). Taxonomy (NCBI): domain Eukaryota; class Dinophyceae; order Suessiales; family Symbiodiniaceae; genus Effrenium; species Effrenium voratum. Next base: position 479,725 of record CAUJNA010003587.1, on the reverse strand, counting down.
TGGCTTTTTTGAATTTAGCCGGGCACAGTGGATTCTTGTGTGCAAAAGGGGGAAACCTCTTGTGGGTGCAAAGGGGGAAAACCTCTGTGGTGCAGAGGGGGATACTCTTGTGGTGAAAAGGGGAAACCTCTCTGTGGTGCAAAGGGGAAACACTTGTGGTGAAGGGGGAAACTGCTTGCTTACACGCGGTGCAAGGGTGAAGCACCTGTGTGCAAAGGGGAAACTCTTGTGGCGCAAAGGGGGGAACTCTTGTGGTGCAAAGAGGGAAACTCTTGTGGTGACGGGGGGGGAACTCTTGTGGTGCAGAGGGGGGAACTCTTGTGGTGCAGAGGGGGAAACTCTTGTGGTGCAAAGGGGGAAACTCTTATGTGTGCAAAGGAAACTGCTGGGTGCAAAGGGGGAAAACCCCTCTTGTGGTGCAGAGGGGAAATTCTGTGGTGCAAGGGGAAACTCTTGTGGTGCCAAGGGGAAACTCTTTGTGGTGGCAAAGGGGGAAAAACCCTCTTTGGTGCAAAGGGGACTCTTACACCTTGTGGGTGCAAAGGGGGAAAACCTCTTATACTCTTGTGGTGCAAAGGGGGAAACTCTTGTGGTGCAAAGGGGGGAACTCTTGTGGTGCAAAGGGGGAAACTGCTGTGGTGCAAAGGGGGAAACTCTTGTGGTGCAGAGGGGGAAACTCCATTGTGGAGTGCAGAGAGGGGTAAACTCTTGTGGTGCAGAGGGGGGAACTCTTGTGGTGCAGAGGGGGAAACTCTTGTGGTGCAAAGGGGGAAACTCTTGTGGTGCAGAGGGGGAAACTCTTGTGGTGCAAAGGGGAAACTCTTGTGGTGCAAAGGGGGAAACTCTTGTGGTGCAAAGGGGGGAACTCTTGTGGTGCAAAGGGGGAAACTCTCTTGTGGCAAAGGGGGAAACTCTTGTGGGCAAAGGGGGAAACTCTTGTGGTGCAGAAGGGGGAGAACTCTTGTGGTGCAAAGGGGGAAACTCTTGTGGTGCAAAGGGGGAAACTCTTGTGGTGCAAAGGGGGAAACTCTTGTGGTGCAAAGGGGGAAACTGGTGGGTGCAAAGGGGGAAACTCTTGTGGTGCAGAAGGTGGGGGGAAACTCTTGTGGTGCAAAGGGGGAAACTCTGTGTGGTGCAAAGGGGGAAACTGAAAGGGGGAAACTCTTGTGGTGCAAAGGGGGAAACTCTTGTGGTGCAGAGGGGGAAACTCTTGTGGTGCAAAGGGGGAAACTCTTGTGGTGCAAAGGGGGAAACTCTTGTGCAGTCTTGCAAAGGGGGAAACTCTTGTGGTGCAAAGGGGGAAACTCTTGTGGTGCAAAGGGGGAAACTCTTGTGGTGCAAAGGGGGAAACTCTTGTGGCGCAGAGGGACAACCGAGCCCCGTGCGAAGAGCTGGAGGTCAGCAGGCGACGAGCTGGACAGGCGCCTGTCAAGGGAAACAATGGGCAAAAGTGCATTTTCCTTGTTTTCCATGCCATCTCCAGGCCTGCCATCCAATTTCCCTTTTTCCGTGTTTCTGCCACCGAGTTGTCCATGCCATCTCCATAATCATATCCAGACCCCAAATTTCCTTGCTTTTTGCTACGGGGAAAACCTGGCTTCCCTTTCCCACCCGGGAACTCTTGTGGTGCAAAGGGGGAAACTCTTACTCTTGTGGTGCAAAGGGGGAAACTCTTAAAGGGGGAAACTCTTGTGGTGCAAGGGGGGAAACTATTGTGGTGCAAAGGGGGAAACTCTTGTGGTGCAAAGGGGGAAACTCTGGCGGCGCAGAGGCTGAGGGACAACTGAGCCCCGTGCGAAGAGCTGGACAGGCGCCTGTCTGCAGGCGACGAGCTGGACTGCGTGCGCCTGTCAAGGGAAACAAATGGGCACAAGTGCATTTTCCTAGTTTTCCATGCCATTTCCAGGCCTGACATCCAATTTCCCCGCTTTTTCCGTGTTTCTGCCACCTAGTTTTCCATGCCATCTCCATATCCAGACCCCAAATTTCCTCGCTTTTTCCGTGTTTTTCCGTGTTTTTGCTACGGGGAAAACTTGGCTTCCCTTTCCACCCTTTCCGTGTTTTTGCTACGGGGGGTTTTCCATGCCATCTCCAGGTCCATATCCAGGCCCCAAATTTCCCCGCTTTTTCCGTGTTTTTGCTACGGGGAAAGCTTGGCTTCCCTTTCCACCCTTTTAACGGAACCCAAATCAGAACCCATTCCGCGCGCGTAGGGCGGCGCTTTGGGGTCCCGGGCACGTGATGTCTTGTTGCGGAGTCTGGCTCCGCGCGGCGCATGTCTGGTTGCCATCGTGTCCTGCAAGCGCATGTCTTGCGCAGTGCAAGCTTTAAGGCCCAATCAAAGCAACGCATGCATACGCACAAGCACAAGCGCGTGGCCCACAGAATCCGAGACGGTGCGACTTTTCACGTCCACAACTGAGAGTCAATGCGGGCTCACTTGCCTCTGAGCCAAGCGACGGGCGCCAAATGCTGTTTACAAGACAGCCTTTACAGTGCTCTCTAACTGCACTGACAATGACATGTTACTTAGCACAGGCGACCGTCACACTCAGCGCTGCTTCACGAGCAAAGGGGCCTCTCATCCGCTGCTCCCTGCAGCGCAATCATCGCTGTCGGACGGCAGGCCGGCCAGGCTGTCACTAATACGGGCCCGGACCGGCGGGCCGGCGTCGTCCGGGATGGCATCGCTGTGGTCCATGCTCTGAATCCGCTGCAGCGTCTCCTGGTAATCCTGCAACTTCCTTTTCAGCCTGCCAATTCGGTCGAGGAGTTCGCGACGCTGATTGGACCTGAGAGCTTGCCCGGACAGCCGCGCTTCATCTTGCAGTGACTGATGCCAGCCTGCCACAATCTCGGCGCTCAACTTGACAAGACAAACGCCCATCGTCGAGCACTGCAGAAACTCGCTGACCATGACTCCGGCAACGGCCCAGAATGCTGTTGTCGGAGACAGGCGCAAGTGCACTGCCTGGAGCTTTGGAAACATCTCAGCAGGGCACCAGAACTCCACCAGTCCCAGGTCCGGCTCGTTGCCCATGGAGGTCATGGCTGAGCAGTGGGACAGGACAGACGCTGTCAAGGCGTCAGGGAGAAGGGGGAGGAACTCTTGCTGCGAGAGCAGGGTCGTTGTTGGGGACCTGGCGACGTTCTTCTTGACGATGTCCTGGAGCTTCTTCAGGCTTGCTTGCGGGGTCGCCGCTCTCACAGACAGGAGCACATCCTTCACCTGGCTGATGCTGTCAGAATCAGCGCGCTGGAACAACTCCTTCTGGCCTGGCTCCAAGGGGATCGACAAGTAGAACTTGAAGACAAGTGAGGGCTCTGCCCTCATCCGCAAAGGGGGATCCCAGGTTGCCAACAAAGACGAGCGCTTGATCTGGCATTGCCCCACGTACTTCTCCAGCAGGTAGCTCGCCGTCAACAAGTACGCCACCGGACCATAGGCAGGAGTCTCCTGCTCAATGATCCCTCCTGCGAGGGCAGCTTTCAGCTCCTCCGGCTCGAGGGCCAGCTCCAGAACCAAGTGGACTTCATCTGTGATGACCGGAGCGTAGATGCTGCCTGCAGACGGGCGCCGGCCTCCTGCCGCATTGGAGAGGCTGCAGCCCAGCTTCCTTGACTTGGCGCGCAGGTTGCAGGTCAGGCTGTCGCGCACGCTCGGGAAAAACTTCAGCTCTCTGTGCTCCTGGCAGAAGAAAAAAAAGCACGTTGGGCGCAACTTACTTCAGAATCAGCCGCAAGACAAGTCCTCAGCAACGAGTTGCTCGACTGCCCGGTCGCCCTCGAGCACGGCGTAGAGGGAAACGGTGGCCATGCTACAGACAGAAGCTGCACTAACAAGCGAAGAGCCCTTGCTAAGCCGAAATGAAAGCTCGCAACCAGCAAGGCCAGTATGTGTGGCTGCCATGGTCACCAATGCCAAGCAAGCAACGGCACAACGTCTTAGACTGCTTAGGAGGCCGTTTTGATGGGAGCTACCGGTTACCATTCCCCTTTGAAACTTCAGAACTATCCCCAAAAAGGGTGCCGCCAGGCCGGCTGAGACCAGCCGCAAGTCCCATATTTTCCTGCTGGAGCGGCCTCTCAGTCAACATCAGGAACGTCATCACTAAACTCCAGCTCTCGCTCGTCCTTAGTAGCACGAAGTCAAGACACAGTAAAACATGGTGTGGTGCAAACTGGCTCTGACAAGCCGCCCGCATAAGCACGCCCATGCACACGCGGACGCAGGCAGCCAAGTCCTGCACACACAGCATCAAGCTCAGCGACTGTCCTTGCGCATGATGACAGTCTGGCCTTGCAGAGAGGCCAGTAAATCTTCGCGACGAAGTTAGCGTCGATGCACATCCGGGCCACTTTGGCTGGCGGCAGCTCATCGTCGTGCCGAACTGGTGGTTGCCAATCAGCTGCGGCAATGAGCTCCTTGACTGTGGAGACAGACGCTGCCTCGCCGTCCACATCACGTGGCCTCAGGTTGACAGTGGAGACAGACGCTGCCAAGTCTGCCAAGCTCGCCAGACACTGCAGAGCCAGCGGCCTGTGCTGGTTTTTGTACTCCTTGGTCACAAAGGCCTCCAAGCACGTCAACTCGCAGAAGCCAAGCAAAGCGAATGTCCAGTGCACGGCCCTGGCAGTCTCTGACAACCCCTTGAGGCCGAGCGACTCCAAAGCATCGTCAGCCTCCCGCGGCCACTTTGTTTCCTTCGCAAAGAGCAGCAAATCTTCTGCAGAGCAAATGCCCCAGCTTTCAAGCGGAACCTTCGTAGAGCGCCGAACGTAGCCCCAGCAAGTCTCTCCCAAGTGGTGGACAGGCGCTAGGTCGGCAACTTGCAGGAGTAGCATGGACGCGTAGCCAAAATTCAGCGCGTTGTAGCCAGCGGCCAGAGTGACACGTGGCTTTCCCTTGTCAAGTCGCCTCTGGCGCCCCAGCACCAAGCGTCCGCTCGCTGCAGACAGAAGCTGAAAGGACAGCTGGTCGTGCTTCGCCTCGTCCGTCTCGTCGTAGTTTGAGCGCCACAGTCCGTGAATTGCTGCCCTGACCTGAGATGCCAACACTTGGCGCACACAAACAAACTGAAACTCAATCAGGAGGAAAGCAAAGCTGGCGTCACTTGACCTGCAATCATGACCAAGGAGCGATGTCCTCCATGGCGATGGCGCCGTCAATGCCCTCCGGAGTCACTAGCATGTCCAGGAAGTGCAGACCTGAGCTCCTGAGCGCAGAAGGACAAACAGCTTGCTTCTCGGGCAGAAGCCGCAATAAGCCTTGTCCAGGCCGAGTGGCACTCTCGCAATTCCCTGCTGGTGAACCCAGTTGGTCGCCTCTTCACTCCCTGCCGGTGAACTCTTTGACACAATGTAGCGGCTTTGCATGGACAGGCGCACCTGACAGTCACAGAAATGCGCTCAGTGCAGCAGCCAAAAACGTTGCCAAACTATGGCAATGGGGCTAAGGTTATGTGATAATCAGCCCTGCGCTGAGCCAAGAAGCAGCTTGGGCTAGACTCTTCCACTCACTGTGCACAAGGAAGGCGGCGTCCATGTGCATAAGCGCTTGCTCCAAGTTCTCCAAGTAGATGGCGGATCTTCCCCGGCACAAGATCAAGCAGCGGGCCAGCATCCTGGTCGCAGTGTGTGATTGGACATGATAGTTTCTTCAAGGGACTCTGCAACGCGCACCACTGCTACACTTTGAATCAAGCGTGCGCCTGAAAACTTTCTCTGCGTCGTACGTCTTGTTGGCCTTGTCGGCGGTCGCCGCGACATCTGCGCCTGCCTGCTGCTGCTCCTGCTTGACACTGACAGGCGCTGCAGCTGGCTGGTGTGCTCGGCCACTGGCTGGGCGACTGCCGCTTTCTTCTGCGCCTGGACGCTGCTGCTGCTGCTGCTGGATGGGCGCTGCAGGATCTGGTGGGTCAGCAGGCGCAGGGCCGCCTGTTTTTTGCTGCTTGCTGCTACGCCTTGGCTGTGGCTGCTGCCATGGCTGCACAGGCGCCGCAGGATCTGGCTGCTCAGCCGCCGCAAGGCCGTCTGCCTTCCGCTGCGTGCTGCTACGGCTTGCCCTCGGCTGCCGCTTTTGCTGTGGCTCGACAGGGCTGTCTGCCTCCTGCCGCTTGTTGCTACGGCTTGCCCTCGGCTGCCGCTGCTGCTGCAGCTTGACAGGCGCCTCAGGCTCTGGCTGCTCAGCCGCCGCAGGGTTGTCTGCCTCCTGCCGTTTGCTGCTACGGCTTGCCCTCGGCTGCCGCTGCTGCTGCGGCTTGTCAGGCAAAGCAGGGTATGGCTGCTCAACCGCCGCAGGGCGGTCTGCCTTCAACTGTTGTTTGCTGCTACGGCTTTTTGCCCTTGGCTGCCGCTGCTGGTGCAGGCTGACAGGCGCCGCAGGATCCAACTGCTGAGCCGCCCCAAGGCCGTTTGCCTTTCCCTGTTTGCTGCTGCGGCTTACCTCAGCAAGCTGCTGCGGAGTGGCAAGACCTGGCTTCTCCGCTGCAGGGCGCTCTGCTTGTCGCCGCTTGCTGCTGCTAGGCATCGCAGGATCTAGCTGCTCAGCCGCTTCGGGGCCGTCTGCTTTTCGCCGTTTGCTTCTGCAGCTTGCTGCAGCATCTGGCTCTGTTTGCTCCGCAGCAGCACTTGCTGCCTGTTGCTGCTTGCTTGTCTGGGAGCGTGTCCTTGCCAAAATCTGCTGATTGACGGACGCTGTGGCGGGAGCTTGCTTGCCCGCGGCGGCGGGTGGAGGGCTTGTGACAGACGCTGCAGGTCGCTTTCTCGCCTCAGTTGCCACGCTGTTGCGACGGTCTCGTGGCCGCATCAAGCTTTCCTGCAGACCCTCCTCAGTGATCCATGCTTCTGCCTCCTTGACGCTGGTGAACCAGCCCATGGGAGCTCCAGCTCTATCTCGGACCTGAGCAGTAGCGCAGCAACAGATGCAGTCCATGACTTGCTTTAAAGCTCTGTCAAGGCAGAGCGTTCAGTTAGTAAGCCTCTGGTCCAAGCCACCTCCAAAGCAAGCGCGCCTCCCGGACGCCTTCGCAAATGCCAGCCGATGTATGGCAGCTCAGCTTCCTCCGACAGACGCTCAGCTGCCTGGGGTCTAAGCCGCTTGCTCATGCGCTGCCGGGCAGACTCGAAGACCTTTCCCGCAATCTCGCCGCCCACTTTGCTCACAAACTCCTTGACCTGACAGGCACACAAAACGCGCAGTGGATGGTGGACAGCAGCGGGCAGGGCAAGTAGCTTCTTAGAAGGCAAGGCGCAGCAACCTTCCAGTCATCGCTGGAGCTGAGGCCAACGTACGTCTTATCCTGCAGCTGCATCATGTACTTGCCAGAAGCTGAGTGTGGACGGACAAATGGCTTGAAGTCATCGGCTTCCGCCGCGGCAGGGATGCGTGGCATGGCGCAGGTCAAGCCTAAAGTGCACCTCAGGAAGCACTGCGGGCGCGGGGCTTTGCTTGCGTGAGCTGCCGCTCAAGTGCTTTTTGGCTCTATGCTTGTCATGGTGACCAGGCAACGCATTGGCTCTGAGCTGGTGCTGCGGAGTCCTCAGCGCTCAAGACGCTGTTGCTGCTTGCCGAAAAATAACTGCGCTGCTGCCGGTGCTCAAAAACAGCACTTTGAGCACAAGCTCAAACTACGTCAAGATCCCCAATGAAGCTGTTTTCCCCTGCCGACCGTCGCTGCTTGCCTACTTCCCCCTCAAGCAGTCTGCGGCACGCGAAGTCCACCCCATGACCTTGTTCAGCTCCTGAGCGCGCACTGCAGGACATGTGCAATCTCATGGCCCACCCGGTGCCATGACACCATATGTCAAGAAAAACACGTGCTGCCAGCGCTCGAACACCAGCCTGGCGCTCACTGTGAGCGGCCAGGCGTTGCCGACTGCTCCGCCCAACTGTCGCTGGGACAGACGGTACTCAGACAGACGCAAGTCGTGCTTGCTCCATCCTTGACACCGTGCAAGCTCCTGGCACCGCTGCGCTTGGCACCGCTGCACTTCGCACTGCTCTGTCGGGCAAGCCGTGGCCTCAGCGCTCAGAAAGCCCCGCCGGGATGAGAGCCAAAAGGCCCTTGAGGCTCCTCTGGCTCGAGTGATGCAGGGCAGCCTCAGCATCCAAAGCCATGGGCACACATCACGCTTGGCAGCTTCAAGCACTCACTGCCGCCCAGCTTCCGCTCAAAGCACGGGACAGACGCAAATGACTCCGAGCTGGCCGTGTCTATGATCCTGACCATGTACTTGTCAAGTTTAAAAGATTGAAAGTCACAGCAGCAGCCCTTGAGCTTAACATTAACTGCGCTGAGCTGCCATGCCTCCTGGCTGGGCGTGTGGCCCAGCCGCCGGATGCGCTCAAGCCCCTTGATCAAGTTGCGCTGCCCTGTCCTGCAGCTTGGGATCTCTGGCGCCAGTCTGCTCCTGGGCTGAAAGTCGCGCGCTGTCGCAGCGCTGGATACTCAAAGCAGCTGAGCAGCCGCTTGGCAATGAAGCTGCTCAGCGCTACCCGCTGGACAGGCGCTGGAAAACAAAACCTACCTTAGCTGCTGCTCGCCGCCGGCGCCAGTCGAAATTGAGACTGCCGACCCAATGTCATGACCGGGTTGCCCCGCGCAAGCTCTTTCTTGAAGCCCACGATCCAGAGACGCCTCCTGCGCTGCGGCAGCCCATGGTCCTGCGCGTTGATCACCTGACAAGGGCCACTTCTCACGGCAAGTAATTTGTGCTGGATGCGCTAATCACTCTGCCACGTGCTTGCCTTGCGATGAACTTGGTAGATCCCGCCCGGGTTTAGCCTGGGCGCATGCTACAATGCAAGGCCAATTCCGAGACCATGACTAACTAGCAACCGTGACAAGCAAGCTTGTCATATGTCCGGGGACCCCAGTGCCAGCCACACCCCAGCTTATTACTGCATTGAGTGTCATTGATTTAATATGGGAAATGCCTTGCTTGCTGCGTCCCAGAAGCAGCTTGAGAAGGCGATGAAGAGCGGGCCTGTTCTTTTTGAACTGCAGGGACGGCACGTTCTCTAATATAAAGCTGTTGGGCTTCCAGCAGCGGATCCGCCGGACGACCTAAGCTGATGGATCCTTTGAAACTTAATAATGACTTAGGTCTCAAGACTCCATGCGGCCCAGCATCGCGGCGCAGGACTCTTGCGCGGGGATCCTTCCACCCGGCTTTGCGCCCCATTTGGCTGAAGGGCTGGCAGGGAGCGCCAGCCCCGTACAGGTCCAGCCGCCTCTTGCCTGCAAGCGTTCTCTGGCACCAGAAGCACCCCCCAGTCTCCGCCACGTGATCGCAGGCCAAGGCGCGAGCAGGATGAAAAACATCCGCAGACAAAAGCTCCGGCTGCGCTGTTGCCTTAAGCCTGGCGTGCAGAGTCTTGTCCATCTCCGAGCAGTACACCAGCTGGTAGCTGATTGACGCAAGCCTAGTGAAGCAGTCAAGGAAGCTCTCATTAAGTGAGCAAGGGCTTGCCTGCAGCTAGGGCCCAGTGGCTCCAGACCGGCGCAGTCCCCAGCAATCCTTATTGGCATAGCCAACTTGGCTGACAAAGACCCTGCCCCGCGACTTGCTTGAGCCAAGCTTGGCTGTGCAGTTGTGTGTCAGTGTCACACAAGCGCCTGCCGTCCTTTCTACAGCCTCTGCTCAGGCGGCTGTTAGCACTGAAGCTGGCTGAGCCTTTGCACACTGAAGCCAACTTGGGTGAGGCCAAAATGCACGCAAGCCCCTCTGCGTGCTGCCGATGGAGGATCTTACAAGCCAGCTGTGTGACAGAAGTGTCTCAGCCAAATCGGTCAAAGTTGACAGACGCCGACGTGACAGGCGCCGTGCATCTATGACTGTCAGGCAGCTGACATGCGCGCTAACCCCTCACATAAGCCCATTCAGCTTCTTCAGGATGCCGCTGTTGACCTGAAGGCCCCACAGCGCCGGGACATGACAAAGGTTGTGGCCCGCGCCTTCCCCTTGGCCTTGGCCTTGCCTTTTGCCTTGGGGGCCGCTTTGCTCTTGGCCTTCGCCTTCCCCTTAGCCTTTGCAGCCTTCTTTGGCTTTTTTGCGCTGCCCTCGGACTCTGCCCCCTCGGCATCGTCATCCTCTGCCTCCGCAGCCTCCTCCTCTTCTTCTTCGTCCTCGTCTTCCTCATCCTGCTCTTCTTCCTCATCCTCCTCCTCCAGGTCCTCGGGAGCCTCAGCTTCCTCGTCGTCGACAGGGTCATCTGAGGCCTGCTTGCGAGCGCCTTTCTTACCCGCCGGCTTCTTCTTTTGCTTCGTAGTCTTCTTGTTCAGCAACGTTGCGAGGGCAGGCTCGTACAGGACAGACTCTGGGGTGAGCATCTCCTTCCACACGCACTGCTCCAGTCGGTGAAGCAGTCCGGACGCCTTGCAGGCTAGACACGTTTTTTGGATCAGCCTGCTCTAGATAAGCTGGGCTGCCTGAGGCTGCTAAGGACCGTACATGCTTCGAGTTGAAGCACACCCCGACATAGGTGGTGCGACGGAGCAAGCAGACATGCGCCGCAGTGCCGTTACCTCCAAAGCCGAGTGTCTGTCAACCAGGCAAACTACTGAAGCGAGAGCCTCGCAAGGCGCACTAATTGGTCAGAGTTGCAGGCGCACAAGTCCAGCACATGGGAAATGTTCCACGCGTCAAAGATCTCTTGCGCCTGTCGAGCAAGAAGCAAAAGATAGCTCCAGGCCCAGACGTGCGCTCATGAGCAAACACTGAGTGAGGAGCTAAGTGCGACACGGCCAGCTTGGGAAGCCCATGATAAGCAAACGGCTCCAGGTCGGAGTCGTTCCTCCGCTGAGTCGTCTGGGCAGCGCCGCTTTCTTCTGATGGCCCCCCAACAGGGACTCTATTCAGGACGCCGTACATCTCCTTCTTAGAGCTAAACGTCGCCATCCAGCATGTGTCTTCCTGGGCCGGCGCGAGTGCGTAGCAAGCCAAGTTTCATCCGATATCATGGCTAAATTGTTGCAGCAAGTCGCACAAGCAGGCGCAGGCTTGATTGGCCCGATCACGTTGCCCCGAGTGGTGCCAGCATAGTACCGACGGTCGCGATAGGGCAGATTAAGCCCATCCACTGAAGAGATGAGCAAGAGCTTCTCGCACAAGGCCAGGCTGGAGCCGCGGTCTCTTGCCCTTTTTTCGCGCATCGCCTTCTCGTCGTAGAACAGGTACACGAACTCCTTCTTCTTTGCCAAGGCGTCGCCGGAGGGAGTCTTGAGGCTAGACAGGAGCGTGCTGTGTAGTCCTAGCATTCACGGCGACACATACCAAGGTGAAGCAAGCGTGGCTATGTAATTTAAACTAGCTTCAACAACACATTAGAGTTCTGACCAGTCCTTCCCGCCCGCCGTCAAGCATCATAACCACATCAGTGTCTGGAAGCTGACGAGAGCCAGACAAGCGCTGCTCTAGAGCTGCTTGCATCAGCTTGGGTAGCTTGCCCTCCCTCACAGGAGGCAATCTGACCTGCGGCTGCGTCTGCGCCTCTCCTGCGATTTTCGTGTCCTGCTGTCAGAGTGGGGCACAGCAGCTTTCTGGCGCTCCATGGGCTAAAGTGCAGCTGAGCCACGAATAGAATGCACACCAGCTTTGTCTGCACAGTCCTGAGCAGTTAACCCTGCGGAGGGACACGGGCAGCAAGCTGCCGCAGCCAAAGCGCTCACCATTGCTCGCAGTGGCGACTTCGCCCTTCCACTCGGAAACGCCCAGGTCTGCAAAGGCTTGCGCCATCTTGCTCACATCTTCCTGGCAGCAAGTGCATAGAACTGGGGCTGCTGGCGTCATGTCCCAGCTGCTTAAAGGCAAACTCAGCCCCAGCCTCCTCAGGCACCAAATGCACGTAAGTGCGAACGTAGCGAATGCACTTCTTCTTGAACCTGGCTGGGGAGTGGCTGCTCCGCAATTTGTTTAGCCAGGATTGAATCATCATGGCGACTGGGCTTCGCGCAGCATAACCTTTCTCCGATCATCATCCGCCAGGTGCACAGGCGCAGGCTTCGCCTTCTTGTTCTCCTCCGCTTGCGCTGGCAGCTCCTGCCACACAGAACGACGCAGCGTTGAACTCAACACTCGAAGAAGAGTCTACGCCCACAGCGACGACCGAGACAACCAGCTGAGGCCGCAGCCAAGTGAGCCGCGACCTCATCCTCAGCGTCTGCTTCGCCTGCAGCGGTCTTCACGTCTTGGCCGTCCTTCTCTTCGGTCACTGTGGGGTCGGAGACAGACGAGCGCTCACTGTCCAGAGACCTGCTGCTACAGCGCTGGGCATGGACGTGGCTGCCAGCAGCACAAACACTGCGCCCAGGCACTCTTTACAATCACCCAGGCGGACAGCAAGTTCTGGATGCGTCTCCCACTCCGTCACCTCAGACAACCCCACTGAGCGCTACGGAACAGGAGCATCAGCACTCCTTCACAGACATGGCACAGGCTTTCTGGTCTTCATGAATCCTTTGTAGACGCCCAGGAACTCATCGCTGTAGATGGCTGCCTCAATGGACAACAGGCATGAACGGAGCAAGTGCCAAGACAGACCCGCCTCCACGAAGCTGAAGAACTTGTCGGCTGACTGGGGGAAGCCTTGCAAGCCGCCAGCTTGTTGGATTATAGCAGTGTCAGCGCCCTGCCACGTGCCCGCTGCCTGCTCTCCACGCCATGCTGACGTCTTCGTTCTTGTGTCCGCAGTGCCTGCCACAAGTGAAGCATGGCCGCTTCCAAGCAGAACGATGCACAGTCAAGCTAGCCTGCGGTAGCTGCTGTGGTCCTTCAGGATTTCCGCCAGTTGCGCCGCGACAGGCGCTGGCCACTTGAAGGTCCTTGGCTGGTGCATCTGTTCATGCCTGACAGTCAAGGACAGGCTGTGAAGGCCCAGCGGCGGCAAAACGTTCTGAAGCAGGTGGTTCTTGAACTCCATGAGCTGGACCAGCAAAGTGATGGTGCCCTAGGCGCAGCGGGCCAGGACTGGCCTTGTCTGATGAGATGTCAAGCCTGCGAGACCCAGCCTGGCTGAAAGTCTTGCCTGCCAGCGCGCCTTTCGCCAAAAAATCCGCACTCCAATACCGATTTCGCCAGCCATCCATCCTTAGGCATCGAAGCTTCAGGTGGCATTCTCGCAAGCTTGTACAAAGCGGCAGGGCTTTGCTATGTAAGTTGATAATTGCGATGCAGCCGAAGTGGCAATGCGTGCACAGTCCATTCTATAGACTCCGGCGACTTTGCTCTGGAAATCATAAGTTGCATCTTTGAATATGATTCAAAAGGGCTGGGTCGCCCCTCATACTCAGGACGCGAGGCCATATCGTCAGCAGACAGGAGCACCTCCGCCAGCTGTGGGTTGGCCAGCACCTGCAACCGCGAAAAATGCATTCAAAGTCATGCCACTGTCACTGAGCGCAGCACGCGTTTGCTCAGGGACATCGCAGTGTCGATAAAGGCATCCGACACCTTGGTAGCTTGGGGGCTGCGGGTACAATTACGCGGCGGCGTGCCCGTCCTGCTCGGATTCTGCTATCGTTTTCAGATTCTTCTGGTAGTAAATGCAGAAGTCCTGCACACCTGAGTCTTTTGCAGTGGGGCGGCAGGGCATGACAGCCACGCTATGATGACAAGACCAGCCTGCCCTCCTACCTTTTAGAATTTTGCTCCCCCTACCTTTCTAAGGTCACTTTGTGAGGCCTGACTGCGTTTTACCATACCCTGGCTGGCAGAGGCGCTGATCTCCCCATGCGATGCCTCATAGCGCTGCTTGTGCTGCAGGACTGAGTATATCCGCTGAATGGCCGTAAGCGTCATGGACGCAGCCGCAGTTTTGTAAGACATGCGCTCATTTTGGGCTTGCCAGAAGATCGACTCCTCTGAGGAAATCGCCTTGTAGCAGAACTTCACCTTGGCAAGGACAGGAGCGCGTCCGGCGCAAGACAGCATCTATCAAGGCGCCATGTTGAAGCCATGGCGCAGCTGTCAAGTGGCGACGCCACTGGCGAGACTTGACGTCATCATGCAAATCCCGGCAGGCGCTCCTGCAGCTGCAGTTGCCGCTCAATGAATCTGAAGCAAAGTGTGAAACATGCGTTTCCTGAGGAACGCCAAGATGTGCTCCATGGGCGTGAGGGGGCGCACTGAATCACGCGACAGCTTCGAAGGCGGAACCGCGGCCCAATCCGGCGGGACCGCAACAAGGAAGAGCCCGTGAAAAGCACTTGGGCTCTGGTACCAGGTGTCACACAAAATGTTGACAGACGCTGGCCGCAGGGGCACCTGAGCGGGCGCTACTGTAACTGGAAATTCTCTCACTCGCGCTTTGGCAGCGCCTGCCTGATGCAGCCAAGCCACATTGCCGTCTACCATCATGGACAACTGGCACTTGAAGAAGTTCTGCAGGCATGTGTACTCTGGGATCTCACTGTCACTCGCGTTGCTGAGCGCAATCCTGGCGCTCTTCAGGTCAAAAGGGGCCAAGCTCCCGCCCTCGCCGATCGTTGGGGCATCTTCGTTCTCAATTCCAGGAAAAGCCTCCTGCAGCTGAGTGATTCTGCTCTCCAACTCAGACAGGAGCTGCGCATTCTGCCCTGCTCCTGAGCAGTGCAGGAAAATCACATGGTGCAAAGCAAGAAGGAACACGGTAGACGAGCAAAAACCTTGCGGTGCAACAGGGGAAGTAGTGGCACGCGTGGCGAGTTCTTGTGGCGCAAAACGCTGACAAGAAGCGACGTAATGGCCCGGGAAGCTAAATTTAACTTGCAAGCAAGCTTGGAAGTGCCTGACCGAGGCCAGCCGCCCGAAAACGTAACTTTGACAATATCCCGAGCAAGTGACTCAGTAGGGCCGGGCCGGCTCCAATTTTCCCGCCGGGCAAGCCAACGGTGCACGCAGCAAAGCTCGTGGTGCGACGAAGCAAGCTGCCGCAGAATACAATGGAATTCTTGTGGTGCAAGGGGGGAAACTCTTCGTGGTGCAAAGGGGGAAACTCTTGTGCAAAGAGGGAAACTCTTGTGGTGCAAAGGGGGAAACTCTTGTGGCGTGAAGGGGGAAGAGGGAAACTCATGTGGTGCGAAGGGGGAAACTCTTGTGGTGCAAAGGGGGAAACTCTTGTGGTGCAAAGGAGGAAACTCTTGTGGCGCAAAGGGGGAAGCTCTTGTGGTGCAAAGGGGAAGCTCTTATGGTGCAAAGGGGGAAGCTCTTGTGGTGCAAAGGGGGAAACTCTTGTGGTGCAAAGGGGGAAACTCTTGTGGTGCCAAGGAGGAACTCTTGTGGTGCAAAGGGGCAAACTCTTGTGGTGCAAAGGGGGAAACTCTTGTGGCGCAAAAGGGGGAAACTCTTGTGGTGCAAAGGGGGAAACTCTTGTGGTGCAAAGGGGGAAACTCTTGTGGTGCAGAGGGGGAAATTCTTGTGGTGCAAAGGGGGAAACTCTTGTGGTGCAAAGGGGGAAACTCTTGTGGTGCAAAGGGGGAAACTCTTGTGGTGCAGAGGGGGAAACTCTTGTGGTGCAAAGGGGGAAACTCTTGTGGTGCAAAGGGGGAAACTCTTGTGGTGCAAAGGGGGAAACTCAAAGGGGGAAACTCTTGTGGTGCAGAGGGGGAAACTCTTGTGGTGCAAAGGGGGAAACTCTTGTGGTGCAAAGGGGGAAACTCTTGTGGTGCAAAGGGGGAAACTCTTGTGGTGCAAAGGGGGAAACTCTTGTGGTGCAAAGGGGGAAGCTCTTGTGGCGCAAAGGGGGAAACTCTTGCGGCGCAGGGGAGGAAACTCTCGTGGCGCAACGGGGGAAACTCTTGTGGTGCAAAGGGGGAAACTCTTGTGGTGCGAAGGGGGAAACTCTTGTGGTGCAAAGGGGGAAACTCTTGTGGTGCAAAGGGGGAAACTCTTTTGGTGCAAAGGGGGAAACGAACTCTTGTGGTGCAAAGGGGGAACTGCAGTTTACAGTGTACAATGGACACTCTAGGGGGAATTCTTGCGGTGCAAAGGGGGAAATTGTGGTATACAAGGGAAATGCTTGCGGTGCCAAGGAGGAAAGCATGGTGCAAAGCGGGAAAACGCAGTATACAAGTGAAATTATTGTGGTGCGAAGGGGGGAAGCTGCGTGCAAAGAAATCATGTGGCGCTGTGCACGGCAAAGTATCGTGGTGCAAAGGGGAAACCTGTGGTACGCAGTGGCAGGGCTAATGCTGCCATGTACAAGATTATTGTGGTGCAAAGGGGGGGGGCATCAGGGCGATTTCTCGTGGTGCAAAGGGGGAAAATTGCGGTATACATGTGGAATTATTGTGCTGCAAGGGGAAAAATTGCGGTACACAGGTGAAATCATGGTGGTGCAAGGGGGAAAAACTACGGTGTATTATACAAGTAGCATAAATTATTGTGGGGCAAAGGTGGAAAATTGCGGTATACAGGTGGAATTATTGTGGTGCAAAAGAAAGGAAACTGCAGTACACAGGTGAAATCATTGTGGTGCAAAGGGGGAAAACTGCGGTGCGCAGCAGAAATTCTTGCGGCGCTCAAGGAAAGTGCAATACGTAGGGGGGAAGTGCTGAGGTGCAAAGGCGGAAAAGTGCGGTATGCAGGGAAATGGCTGTGGTGCAAAGGGGGAAGCTGTCGTGTGCAGGGAATCTGCTGCTGGACGGCCAAGGCTCCACTTGGGACTAGAAGGCTGGGAGGCTGCGGCCCGATGGCAGAACTGGACGCGCCGGCGCCGGCGCCACCGCCACTCCTTCGCCTCTTCGCAGGCTGCATGGCTGACGCTGCTGCGGTAGGAGGCTCGGGCTGTGGGGCAGCGAAAGAATGCAGATTTTTTCATCGCAAAAACAATGCTGTCTACATGTGCACATAAGGGTTTTAGTGTTTTAAGGGGTGGGGCGCCATGCCCCACCCCTTAGAGCAGTCGGTACCGGTCCGGACTGTCCTAACCCCACCCCATCCCTTCTACGGACCCCCTGCACTGTCCTGTCCCAGACCCAGGAGCCAAAAAAATCTGGCTGCATTTAAGGAGCTTACGGGTGGGGTTAGAGCAGTCGGCACCGGCCCGGATTGTTCTAAGGGGTGGGGCGCCCGTGCCCCCCCCCTTAAAACACTAAAACCCTTAAATGCGACCTCTCTGCAGTGAAAGATCTGTCAAGCAGACATGCGCTGCGCCCTTTCGCTAGACTGCGGGTGCTGTCCCCGTGTCCCCCGCACCTACTTTTACATGTGTACCTACTAAGCCCCGTAGGATCCCCTGACAGTGCGCGAAATGTCCACCTTGTAGAACAACTCCACGGCGTCCTTCGCCGTCAGCTTCAGAAACACGCTTCTGAGGCCCTGAAAACACAGCAAAGCAGCAGGTAGCACCAGGGGCACTGTTGCTGCAGACAAGGCGCTGGGGTCTCTTGCTCTTCACCCGTAACCAAGGCCAGCGCAAACATTCTGTTGTTTCTCACACATGCCTGGGCACACTTGTCCTGAGCTGCCATGAATCCCATGCATATCAAGCAGCTTTCCCCCTCACCACAAGAATTCCCCCTATCTACTGCAGTTTTCCCCTTCTGCACCACAAGAACCTCGCAGGTCTACTGCAGTCTCCCCCAGGAATTTCCTTTGCACCACAAGAGTTTCCCCCTTTGCACCACAAGAGTAAGAGTTTCCCCCTTCGCACCACAAGAGTAAGAGTTTCCCCCTTTGCACCACAAGAGTTTCCCCCTTTGCACCACAAGAGTTTCCCCCTTTGCACCACAAGAGTTTCCCCCTTGTTTCCCCGCTTGCACCACAAGAGTTTCCCCCTTTGCACCACAAGAGTTTCCCCCTTTGCACCACAAGAATTTCCCTCTTTGCACCACAAGAGTTTCCCCCTTTGCACCACAAGAGTTTCCCCCTTCGCACCACGAGAGTTTCCCCCTTGCACCACGAGAGTTCCCCATTTGCACCACGAGAGTTCCCCCTTTGCACCACAAGAGTTTCCCCCTTTGCACCCAAGAGTTTCCCCCTTTGCACCACAGCAAGAGTTTCCCCCTTCGCACCACAAGAGTTTCCCCCTTCGCACCACTGAGTTTCCCCATTTGCACCACAAGAGTTTCCCCTTTGCACCACAAGAGTTTCCCCCCCTGCACCGCAAGAGTTTCCCCCTTTGCGCCACAAGAGTTTCCCCCTTTGCACCACAAGAGTTTCCCCCTTTGCACCACAAGAGTTTCCCCCTTTGCACCACAAGAGTTTCCCCCTTCGCACCACGAGAGTTTCCCCCTTGCACCACAAGAGTTCCCCCTTTGCACCACAAGAGTTTCCCCCTTTGCACCACAAGAGTTTCCCCCTTTGCACCACAAGAGTTTCCCCCTTCGCACCACGAGAGTGCACCACGAGAGTTCCCCCTTTGCACCACAAGAGTTTCCCCCTTTGCACCACAAGAGTTTCCCCCTTTGCACCACAAGAGTTTCCCCCTTTGCACCACAAGAGTTCCCCCCTTTGCACCGCAAGAGTTTCCCCCTTTGCACCACAAGAGTTTCCCCCTTTGCACCACAAGAGTTTCCTCCCCTGCGCCGCAAGAGTTCCCCCCTTTGCGCCACAAGAGTTTCCCCCTTCGCACCACTGAGTTTCCCCATTTGCACCACAAGAGTTTCCCCCTTTTGCACCACAAGAAATCCACCTGTGCCACCACATGAACTTCACGCGATCTATTCCGCAGTCTGCCGTGGTTTTCCCCCTTTGCGCCACAAGAAATCGCCCTGTGTGATACCCATATTTCCCGGCACCACGAGGATTTCCCTGTGTAATGCCACAATTTCTCTCTTTTCACCACAAGAATTCCCGCCCGCAATTTCCCCCTCTTGCTCCACAATAATTTGCCGTGTGTGCCGCAGTCCCCTGCAAGAATTTTCCTGGCACACCGCAGCCTTCCCTGTTTGCACCGTGAGACTTGAGCCACTTTCCCCGTGCACCCCGTCACGCCGAACCCCCCACCCACCGAGTGACTTGCAACTCATGATTGTTCAAAGGTTTTGCTGGGTGGCCAACAGCTGCTGCTTGGTTGACAGGCGCATCCAGACTCCCCAGTCTTTCGCCAGCGCAATTTGAAGGTCTTGAGGCTGCTCTCTCAGGAAAGCTGGAGATGCCCACCACCAGCGCCGCACCGCAGTAGCAGGCCTCACTCGTCGTTGCAGCATGAGGCACTGAAGTTCAGGGTTTTATGACTGAGCGTCCTATGCGCCAGAAACACACCGCGCTTCCCGTTCGTCAGAAAGTAGTCATGGCTGGCAAATGACCTGCAGCGTGACAAGTGCTGCTCCTTCTTTCAGCCTTGCGTGAGGCTCAGGCGCGCCAGAAAGCAGCGCATAGATCTTCATGTGGACAGGCGCGGCCGATGGGCAGTCGAGGACAATCACGTTCGCACTGTGCCTTAAGAAACGTTGCCGCAGCTGCGACAGCTATTCTCCATCGCTGCAATGCTTGCAGAAGAGCAAGCCTTCCAAGCTGCATTGCAGCCACCTCCTTCACAGACAGCCGCTGCAGGGCTTTGCGGATGCACATGGACTTGCCCACCGTCACCCCGCCAGCGTCAAGCCATACTGCCATGTTCTGGAAAGGTGTTCTGACAGGACCTTAATACATGAGGCAAGCCTAAGCCAACGACGACTGGCACTTTATTACTTTCAACTGAAACTGAGGCGGCAGCTGGCAATCGCTGCATCTCCTCAGCGCAAAGCTGATGGCAGCGTGTCCCACTGCCATGCTGCAGCTTAGCGATTTGCGCGCTGGCAGCCAAGCCGCGTCTGGCGACATCTTTTAGCCAAGCCCGCCGGGTCTTGAGGGCAGACGTGGTGTGGATCGCGAGCTGGGCCTTCATTTTCCGCTTCAAGGCGGCGCGTGCTGGCAAAAGCCCTTTCTGGAAGGCCAGCATCCGGCGCATCTGCAGCTTCCGCTTATTGAAAAGCAGCTCTGACTCCTGTGCCCGGGACCAGACCTTCTTCGCCATTCGAAGCAGCTTCGGACTGGCGCTGGCAGACCGGACAGACGCTGACATGCGCAAAGACTCACTTGCTCCAGCTAAGACTGAAGTGCGCCGCTTGCGGAGAAAGCTGGCTTCTGAGTTGCCTCGCACGCTTGCCTTCACTCGCCGAAAGAAGAGGCGCTGGGTAGACTGCAGGAGCAGCGTTCTCACAATGTTCAATTGAAATTGGCGGCAACTTGACAACCCCCCCTGCCTTCCGAGTGCTTCCGTAGTGGTGCGCCTCAACCGAGATTTGAAACGAGGTCACAGTGCAAGACAGGCGCGCAGTAAACTTTTCGCCGGCTGGCCCACTCGTGCTGGGCCAGGTCTATCAGCCTCAGGGGGGCATGGTGATCAGACTCGTGTCCTGCGTGGCAGGCCTAACTTGTGCGCCGCTAAGTGGCTGCGTCTCCATATCAGCGGGGGTGCACAGCGCACGTAGGATGTCGCAGGTCAAGCCTTCAGACATACGCTTCCGCTTTTTGCACAGCAGCCAGAGGGGAAACCTAGGCTGAGGCAGACATGCGCATTAAACATAGGCCAACGAGGCAAACAGTCTCTATGTGCAAGCCTGCTGCGTGCGCTCGACTCCGCTCGTGGAGAGGCCCCAAGCTCTGGCCCGCATCACAGTCTGCTTCAGCTCCGTGACATCCTCTCTTGATTTCTCCAACTTCAGAGCCTTACTCTAGGCAGCTCAAAACACTTCTGCGCCTCGCACGACGCGAGAGCTGCAAAATTATTGAGCCAGAGGCGCTGCGTGCGCCCAGCTGTCCAGCTGCCCAGCACCTGTCTTCGCTTGCAAGGCAGCAGCAAGCGGCTTTGCCCGGCGCACTTGAGACGTCAGCGCTGCCTGTGTCAGTCAATTAAGTCACGCTGTCCAATGTAGTGCTTGTGGGAATGCAGCAAGTTTGGTCCCAGGCACCTTGTCCAGATCAAGCAGCTTGGACAGGCAGGCCCCTGCTGCGGCCTCCTCCTGCTCAGAAGGGGCGTCTACCTGCAGCAGGGTTGAGAAGGAACGGGTGGGCTCGAAGTCAGGCAGCTCTGCCCGGATGATTGCTGCTGCCGTGTCAGCCCAGTTCTTCATCCTGCAAAGACTAAGACGAGGTCATCAATACATTAAATTAGTATATGCTCACAGTCTGTCAAACGTGCGCCAGCCGCCTTGCGGACACGCGCAGCTTAATGGTTGGCGTCATGCCGGCGGCGCCGCCCAACTCTTTCAACTCTCCGTCCAGGTGAATGAGAATGGGTTTCTGAAGCCTTTTCCTGACATGCGCAGCCTTAAAATGGCAGTGGCTACCGCCCTTGCTTGAATTGCAAGCAAGCCGCATCATCAGGTTTGCAAAGGTGTTAGGAGTCTCCCACACCTTGTTCTGCACGAACATAAACTGGGTCACGCAAAGAAACCTGAGCGGGAGGCACTAAGCACTGAGTTCTTTGCTCGTTAGCGGGCAGCGGCCTCGAAGTCAGCACTTTCCCCCTCCCCTTCTTGCTTCCAAAGCTCTTAGACAGCCGAGACCTAGTCTCCAGCACATCCAATTTCTCAGAATCACACCAGCGGACAAGAGCCATGTGTTCGTCGTGAGCATCAGCCAAGGCAGCCAGTTGCCTTAGAATTCCAGTGGCAAGCCTGCCAAAGCCGTGGCAGTCACGCAGAGTGACAGGTAATAAGCTTCACAAGGCCGGGCTGCAGCAAGGACTCTGTTGTAATTTTCGACAGGAACTGGAACATTGCCCGACCCTCGGCCTGCAAGTGGCAACAGCGCACACAGCTCAACAGTTCATGCGCCAGCCTTGTGCCTGCGCTCATGGTAGATCTGTTCCTGCGCGTCGTCGCAGCGAACCACCGCTGAGAGCGGCGCCAGGCCACTGCAGCAAAGATGCGGCAAGAAGTAGCAGTGCTGGCAGATGTAGCACTGATCGGACCAAGGGAGTCCGTAGACTCTCAAACCTTCGCACGGCAAGTCCATTTCTGAGGCCCGCCGACTGACTGCGTGCCTGTGCTTCGCAGATGCGAGGCTCACTGTCCGCCAGCACTCAGAGGCCAGCATGCTTTCGAAGCGGGCCTGATGACTGGGATCAAAGTGCAGGAGAAGCTTTAAATGCTGCCAACCTTGAAGATGTTGCTGTTCTCAATCACTCGGACAGGCGCCGCTCTGGATTGAATGAACAGGTCCAGCCTGGCAAGGCACGCTTGGGGCTGAGAACGCTTGCTGCACGCAGGCTTGGTGCAAACCAAGCGTCAACTCCTTGATGTACGGGTCCGCGAAGCTGGTCCGGCTTGCAATCCTGCGCGCCATGAACACAAAGGTGATTGCAGTGCAGCGGGCCAGGCCTTCGAGCAGCGTGAGGCAAGTCCATCGACAGGAGCTTGACATTCGGAAACTCCCCTAGACGGCCGCGGAGTAGGTGTTCCATGTCATCTGGCCACGGGCCAGCGCCAGCCAAGGCCCTGAGGGTCAGCTGCTCATCAGCCGCTGCGTCTGCAGTTAAAGCTTCAACCTTCTGCGTCAGCATGCCGACAGCCTTTGGGTACTGCGTCCTGAAGAAGCAGCAAGTCAGTGCTGAAGACTTGTAACATCTGATTAGCAACGCATCGCACAGGAGTAATGCTGAACAAACTTTATCATTGGGAGAGCTTCCGTGGCAGACGGGCGCCGTGCATGACTTCCTTGGGCGTGCATAGCTCTTTGATGATGTTTATGGTCGTGTCACTGATGGCGAGCGAGTGGGCGCTGTGCGTGGCCCGGCTCATGTTCGCTACGCCAATGAGGCCGAAACCGCCTTACCCAAGCACATCTCTCTGACTCCCCTCTAAAGGCAACGGAAACCATGGGCAACGTCAGACAAAGGCGCTTTCCAGCTTTTTCAGGCTGGAGGATCCAAAGCGCACCGCCAGCCAACCCTTGCTGGAGTCCTGCATCAGCGAAAGGCAATTACTTTCAGTCCTTGGACCAGCTCACAGACGTCCAGGGCAATGCACTCATCTGACTGCTGCCAGGTGGCAAGCGAACCAGCGTGAGCTTCCGTGCTGCCTCTCCCAGACAGGCGCTGATGCGAGCAATCTTGACCCTTCCAGCTCCATCCTGCAACGGCTGCGCTGCATGTGAAAGCTCGTCCCTCACCTTGGCTTGCTTCGGCGGGCGCCTGCTCGATGGATGCGGAGCAATCACCGGTCCGCAGCTTGGTCAAGACGCGCCGGAAAGAGGCTGCGGCAGGGACCTCAGTGGTCAGTCAGTCAAATCAAGCGCTGGCTGTCACGCGGCTATGATGCGCCGTCCGAGCTTGGCTTCCAGCAATGCGACCTTTGATGCCAACGGGCGCCTCCGCGTCAGTACCAGAGATACCAGCAAGGCGGTGCGGACGGCTGCTTGCATGGCGGGTGAAAGTTGACCGCTGCGGGACAGCCTTGGCCGGCTGGCGGTTGCCCTGCCTGCGCACACACCCAGCTCGGCCAATCGCTGCCAAGGAACGCGCTGACAGGCGCATCCGCGTGTCCACACTGAATCCAGCTGACCTTGGCTCAGCTGGTGGGCTTAGTCCAAATCTTGTCACATCACATCCAAGCGGCCGTGGCCACGACAGATTTTACAGCTAAAGCCCGTCGATTGAAGCTCCAGCCAGGGAAACTCTGCCTGCCATCTGACAAGGCAGGCTGACACTCTCCCGCGCCATACCTTGGGTCGACAACAAATGCATCGCTTGCCGGGGAAGTGTGGCGCACCAGGGGGGAACTTGTGATGCGCACAGAAGGACATCACTCAAAACACGAAAACTGCGGCGCGCAAGGGGAGTAAGGGGAGTTCTTGTGGTGCACAGTGGGACATCTGCAGTGTACAAGGACAACTCTCGGGGAAAGTTGCAGTATACGTGGGAGATTATTGTGGTGCAAAGGGGGAAAACTACGGTATACAGGAGGGAGAATTCTTGTGGTGCAAAGGGGGAAATTGCAGTATAGACATGATTTTTTTGAGGTGCAAAGAAGAACATCAGTGGTAAAGAGGCGGAATCATCGAATGGCACGGTGATAAGCTGGGGTGAACGTGGGTAAACAATTCGTGGTGCGAAGCTGTGGTGAACAGGGCGTATTTGCGGCGCAAAGGGGGAAAGCTGCGGTAGTAAATTTATTGGTCGGTACTTTCGTGGTCAGGAGTGACGCGTGGCTGGAATTCTGTGGTGCGCAAGGGGAACCTGCGGCGCAGAAGGGTTTGAGTGCGGAGCATCATGTCGCTGTGGCTTCAGGGGCTGGAGGAAACTGCTCACGCGGCGCGCGCTGGAGGACTTGCGGATGAGCGTCCCGCTTTCTCTCCAGCGCTTTCTGCCTAGGCCCCATTTCTGCTGGCCAGGCTTCAAAACATGGCTGACAGGCGCCGCGCTACGTCACTTGAGCAGGTGCCAGGATGTGTGCCCAGTATGTGGCCAGGACAGACGCTGACTTTCTTTTGAAAGTGGCTGCATGATGTGCTCAGTCCAGGACAAACGCTTACTTTACTTTAAAAGAGGGCTTGCGCCATGCTGACACAAAGACCGAGTCCTCTCCACCTCAGTAGATGGCCAGCCTGAGCACCAGAGTTGCTGCCAAACAGCACATCAACACGGGCTGCATGTCAGTTGACGACATGCACAAATGGATCAAGCTGAAGGAAGCAAGCTGGGCTCACGGCGGCAGGGGTATATGCCCGGCTGCGCCTGAGCGGGCAAGGCGCAAGCATCGCGGCGACAAATGCCTGAGCCTGCGACCCAGTCGCTTTGCTCAACTGTCTTGTCGGCATGCTGACTGATGAACCTGATGAGAGGGCAGCCAGGCGTCCAAACCGTCTCATGACAATGAGTCAGCGCGCGTAGTCTGACTGAGCCTGGGTCGCGTCGTCAGCAACAGCTCAACCTCAGCGGCAGCTGGAGAAGCATAGGCATCTGAGATAAAACCACGCTGAAGGCTCCGTGAGTTGTGTCACTGAAGAGACTTTTTCACACCTGCAGCCGGACACTCCTGTGTCAAAAGGCAGGCTGGCCGTTATAGTACACCATGCGCCTGTCTGACTGGGCTGAGTCACCACTGCTAAGTGCGGACTAAGTGGTTAAAACAATATTTCAGTTTCATGGCCCAACCAAACAGACAGGCGCTTGACCATTGATGCAGCCGCAACCGGCAAGACTTCTGTGTCAATGGCAGGTTGGCCGCTTAGTCCACAATGCGCCTGTCTCACTGGGCTGAGTCACCACTGCTGAGTGGTTATAACAATATTTCAAATTCATGGGCAGCCAAGCAGACAAGCGACTTGTGTGTCAATGGCAGGTTGCCCTTATTATTGAATTATAGTACATTGCCATGCGCCTCTCACACTGGGCTGAGTCACGTGGTCCACTAATGCGCCTGTCTCACTGGGTCCCCACTGCTAAAGTGCGGACTAGTGGTTATAACGATTTAATAAAAGGAAATATTTCAGTTTCAGAAGTTCGGAGAGAAGACAGGCGCTCAGTGCCAGGGTTTCATGGCCCACAGTGAGGACAGGCGCTCAGGCATCGGAGCCAAACTCCGCATAGTCGTTCTGCACCGCCTCTATGAAAAAGCCCCTGGCACGGGCGACTCTGCGCCAGTAGTTGTCATTCCTCGTGTCCGTCCACGCAGTGTTGTCGCCGAACTTGGACAACACCTTCGTCCTTGGCTGGCACGTGCTCAAGATAGTTATTTAGAAGCTACTGGCTACTGTCTTCAATGCTGCCGCCAAGAGGCATGATGCGGGCCTGACGGCACGGGTGCAAGTCCACGAAGCCAGCCACAAAGATGGACGAGGGGAGCAGGTGCAGGCTGGCAGTGATGTAGCGCATGACCAGGGGATCATCCGCCCTTGGCAGCTGCAACAGGACGGAACACTTCAACGCGCTCTGAGACAAACTGCTGGACTAAGCTGCCAAGGAACAAGTTGGCGCCCCGGGCAGTGTCCTCGTCTGGGGCCGCAGAGTTTTGGCCCTGATGCACCCACTCAGCACCGCCCTCGCCGCCGCCCTGCTGTTCCCTGGCACGCTTCGCAGGGCGCAGCCATTCAGATGCGCTCAGCTCAGGAGGCTCAGCAGGCTCAGACGGACGCGACGACCCTGAAAGCTCAGTCGGACGCGACGACGCTGAAGGCTCAGCCGCATGCAGCTCTGAAGGCTCAGTCGCACGCAGCTCTGAAGTCGCATGCAGCTCTTCTGAAGGCTCAGTCGCATGCACTGCAGGCTCAGTCGCATGCACTCAGTTGCATGCAGCTCTGAAGTCGCATGCAGCTCTGAAGGCTCAGTCGCACGCACTGCAGGCTCAGTCGCATGCAGCTCTGAAGGCTCAGTCGCATGCAGCTCTGAAGGCGTAGTCGCATGCAGCTCGGCAGGCAGCTCTGATGAAGGCTCAGACAGACGCTGCTTTGGCATGGCCTTTTTCTCTGGCACGGCCTTTTGCGTTGGCATGGCCTTGGACTTTGGCTTGCTCTTTGGCCGGAGGCCAGTTGGGTCGTCGTCGTCGTTGCTGCCAGATGGGCCCGCCGCAGACAGGCGCGATGGCTGCAACTGTGTCAAAGCCGGGCAGTCGCGAAGGGCCTCAGCGTCAGTTGACAGACTTCATCACAGCAAGACTCAATCACAATCATCATGTCGAGCTCTGTTGGGAGTGAATCACTGAGGACCCCGCCGAGCAAGCTTCCTTGAAGGCGCCACAGTACAGCCTTGGCCAGTTGCTCACCTCTGCCGGCGCTGACCTCAACTCCTCCAGGAAGGCCATCCAAATAACCGGGTAGATGCTCGGAGTCATCACCCGCACCGGCCGTTGCAGACAGACGCGAGGATGTCTGCACAGGGGGCGCAGTGGCAGTCGCGTGCATGCATGCTGACAGACCTCACTGCGCCCGGCCTGCCAACACCACAGAGCAGACCACCGCGCGGTGAAAGCCCTTGCTGCAGTTGATCCTGACAGTCAGACAGACGCACTGCGGCCGCTCAGCATCCGTTCAACAATCATCAGTCAATCAGCCAGCCGAGCAGCCAAACCATCCCGCACGGGAGGAGCAGCATGCTCAGCAGCAGGTCCACAAAGCCCTTCTGGCCAGCCACCTGCCAAGCTTCAGCACCAAGGTCAAACTGCATCAATGATTGCATGAACATGTGACTTGCTATGGTGTCATTGCGTCGCCTGCTGCTGCGTCTCCTTGAAGAGGCCGCTCATCTGACGCCCGCCGCGGCGACGAGCGTGCCACCCGTCGGGGTCGCTCAGACGGGAGCGCACATCGTGGATGACGCTCTCATCGCCTGAGTCAACGAGTCAGCCCTGCAGGTGTGAGGGGCTCTCAACTCCCAGTGTAAACTTGCGCCGACTCATGTAGAACTCCATCACGGCCGCCGACGGGTGGTCCTGCGTGCCGTTCCACCTGAGTCTCAGCTGTGGTAAAGCGCAATCTTGGTGCCAAAGGGGAAACTCAAACTCTTGTGGTGCAAAGGGGGAAACTCTTGTGGTGCACAGGGGGAAACTCTTGTGGTGCAAAGGGGGAAACTCTTGTGGTGCAAAGGGGGAAACTCGTGTGGTGCAAAAGAGGAAGCTCTTGTGGTGCAAAGGGGAAAACTCTTGTGGTGCAAAGGGGAAACTCTCGCGGCGCAAAGTGGTGCAAAGGGGGAAACTCTGGTGCAAAGGGGGAAATCCGCGGAAACTCTTGCGGTGCAAAGAGGGAAACTCTTGTGGTGCGAAGGGGGAAAATTTTACTCTTGTGGCGCAAAGGGGGAAACTCTGCTGGTGCTGTCAAAGCGCGCGTCGGACCAGAAGTTGCGGCCCCACGCGATCACAGCGATCATCGTGGTCGGCCAGTTGGCCAGGACCATGGCCAGGGCCTCGCAGCTCGCGCGAAGCGCGCAGTGCAGACAGGCGCTATCGGGCAGGTCACTGAAAGCGTCCGGGTGCCTTCCTTAGAAATGCAAAGCTGAAGCTGCTGCAGTATTGTATCAAGTCAATTAAGCTGAGTGGCGGCGAGCATGGCGATAGCAAAGGCTGTGGTAAACGTGATCTGTGCGGCCACATGATGGGCGAGTGGCGTCCATGGCGACTTTGACGCCGCACAGTAGGCAGAACGCTGCCATGGCCGCACAGACAGGCGCACAGACAGGCGCCACCAAAATTACTTGACAATTGAGGCACAAAGGAACATGTAACATGGTTGGACATGCTGCTCCAAGACATGCGCAATATGACAGATGTGAACATGATGACTGAGCCATGATGACTGAGCCAAGATGCTCCCAGGCCGTGCTCCCCCCATGCTCCCAGGCCGTGCTCCCAGGTGAGCAAAAATGCTGGCTGCCGCCCTTGCTTCTCAGGGCCCAGCAAGCTCGTGGAGCGAGGGCAAGCCGACCCCAGCCTCAGGCAAGCTTCTTCCAACAAGCAATCAGCGAAGGGGCAGAGGCTGAGTCAGTGGCCTGCACGGTGAAGCCTTGGCCAGCTGACAGCTTCAAATGCAAAGCCAAAGCAGGAAGTCCAAGTGGTGCCACACACACACACACACACCGTGAGCAGAAAAAGCACTGTTTTTTTTTTCGCCAGCACGAAGATAGACAGGCGCTCTTCAAGTGGTCCAGCGACCTGCGTCTGCAACCCTGCAGGCTTGCGCCGAGGTGGAGCTCATGTATTCCTTGGCACGGGAGGTGGGGCTCAATTCGACAGGTCAAAGTGACAACAATGATTCAATCATGACATGATTGTGCCCCAGCCACGCTTTGCTTGCGGGCCTCCGCAAGCACGAAGCCGTCTCGCAAGCGCCCGCCGGACTTCTCCTTCTTCCGCATCTCATTCCTGGGCGTCGCTGGCACTGTGCTGAAGGGGAAATCTGCGGTATACATGGGAAGATCTTGTGGTGCAAAGGGGGAAACTGCATTGTACAAGGGGCAATTCTCGTGGCGCAGAGGGGTACATGCGAATTTCTTGTGGTGCAAGGGGGGAAACATGCGGCACACATGCGACTTTATTGTGGTGCAAAGGGGGAAAACTGCCTTAAACATGGCATGGGAAATTCCTGCGGCGCCCTCCAGGAAAATTTGGGTATACAGGGCAAATGCTTGTGGTGCAAATGGCGCGAAAAAGGCGGGGGGATAATTCTTGTGGCGCAAAAGGGGGAAACTTCAGCGTATGCAGAAGCAATTCCAACAGCGCTAACCTTTTGCATCGCAGACGTGCGCTCAGTCAGACTGCGACACGGTTTAAGCGCCGCAATAATTTGCCCTCTGTAAGCCGCAGCTTTCCCCTTTGCGCTGTCCAATCAATAAGTTTCTCTGTGAAATGCAATTTCCGACCCACGTGTCTACAGCTGTCTTCCCGCCCGCAAGACTTCGCCCCGTATTATCCACAGTCTTCCCTTTTGCACCACAAGAATTGCCCCTTCGCAAGAGTTCACCCCGTGTGCGGAGCCAAGGCGCATGATCCACCAGGCTCCGTTCGGGTCGGCCAGGTTCAAGCAGTGCAGAGCGAGCAGCGCCTTGCCAACATGTAGGCTGGTTGATTGGCCAAATTGACAATTACGGACCCCTTCTGACATAGTTGGCTTCTTTCTAGGATTCTCATTCCCTTTGAAAACTGCCAGACG
>CAUJNA010003587.1:402729-450078 GCA_963377175.1 Effrenium voratum | reverse complement strand
AGCCCCTCTGCGTGCTGCCGATGGAGGATCTTACAAGCCAGCTGTGTGACAGAAGTGTCTCAGCCAAATCGGTCAAAGTTGACAGACGCCGACGTGACAGGCGCCGTGCATCTATGACTGTCAGGCAGCTGACACGCGCGCTAACCCCTCACATAAGCCCATTCAGCTTCTTCAGGATGCCGCTGTTGACCTGAAGGCCCCACAGCGCCGGGACATGACAAAGGTTGTGGCCCGCGCCTTCCCCTTGGCCTTGGCCTTGCCTTTTGCCTTGGGGGCCGCGTTGCTCTTGGCCTTCGCCTTCCCCTTAGCCTTTGCAGCCTTCTTTGGCTTTTTTGCGCTGCCCTCGGACTCTGCCCCCTCGGCATCGTCATCCTCTGCCTCCGCAGCCTCCTCCTCTTCTTCTTCGTTCTCGTCTTCCTCATCCTGCTCTTCTTCCTCATCCTCCTCCTCCAGGTCCTCGGGAGCCTCAGCTTCCTCGTCGTCGACAGGGTCATCTGAGGCCTGCTTGCGAGCGCCTTTCTTACCCGCCGGCTTCTTCTTTTGCTTCGTAGTCTTCTTGTTCAGCAACGTTGCGAGGGCAGGCTCGTACAGGACAGACTCTGGGGTGAGCATCTCCTTCCACACGCACTGCTCCAGTCGGTGAAGCAGTCCGGACGCCTTGCAGGCTAGACACGTTTTTTGGATCAGCCTGCTCTAGATAAGCTGGGCTGCCTGAGGCTGCTAAGGACCGTACATGCTTCGAGTTGAAGCACACCCCGACATAGGTGGTGCGACGGAGCAAGCAGACATGCGCCGCAGTGCCGTTACCTCCAAAGCCGAGTGTCTGTCAACCAGGCAAACTACTGAAGCGAGAGCCTCGCAAGGTGCACTAATTGGTCAGAGTTGCAGGCGCACAAGTCCAGCACATGGGAAATGTTCCACGCGTCAAAGATCTCTTGCGCCTGTCGAGCAAGAAGCAAAAGATAGCTCCAGGCCCAGACGTGCGCTCATGAGCAAACACTGAGTGAGGAGCTAAGTGCGACACGGCCAGCTTGGGAAGCCCATGATAAGCAAACGGCTCCAGGTCGGTGTCGTTCCTCCGCTGAGTCGTCTGGGCAGCGCCGCTTTCTTCTGATGGCCCCCCAACAGGGACTCTATTCAGGACGCCGTACATCTCCTTCTTAGAGCTAAACGTCGCCATCCAGCATGTGTCTTCCTGGGCCGGCGCGAGTGCGTAGCAAGCCAAGTTTCATCCGATATCATGGCTAAATTGTTGCAGCAAGTCGCACAAGCAGGCGCAGGCTTGATTGGCCCGATCACGTTGCCCCGAGTGGTGCCAGCATAGTACCGACGGTCGCGATAGGGCAGATTAAGCCCATCCACTGAAGAGATGAGCAAGAGCTTCTCGCACAAGGCCAGGCTGGAGCCGCGGTCTCTTGCCCTTTTTTCGCGCATCGCCTTCTCGAACTCCTTCTTCTTTGCCAAGGCGTCGCCGGAGGGAGTCTTGAGGCTAGACAGGAGCGTGCTGTGTAGTCCTAGCATTCACGGCGACACATACCAAGGTGAAGCAAGCGTGGCTATGTAATTTAAACTAGCTTCAACAACACATTAGAGTTCTGACCAGTCCTTCCCGCCCGCCGTCAAGCATCATAACCACATCAGTGTCTGGAAGCTGACGAGAGCCAGACAAGCGCTGCTCTAGAGCTGCTTGCATCAGCTTGGGTAGCTTGCCCTCCCTCACAGGAGGCAATCTGACCTGCGGCTGCGTCTGCGCCTCTCCTGCGATTTTCGTGTCCTGCTGTCAGAGTGGGGCACAGCAGCTTTCTGGCGCTCCATGGGCTAAAGTGCAGCTGAGCCACGAATAGAATGCACACCAGCTTTGTCTGCACAGTCCTGAGCAGTTAACCCTGCGGAGGGACACGGGCAGCAAGCTGCCGCAGCCAAAGCGCTCACCATTGCTCGCAGTGGCGACTTCGCCCTTCCACTCGGAAACGCCCAGGTCTGCAAAGGCTTGCGCCATCTTGCTCACATCTTCCTGGCAGCAAGTGCATAGAACTGGGGCTGCTGGCGTCATGTCCCAGCTGCTTAAAGGCAAACTCAGCCCCAGCCTCCTCAGGCACCAAATGCACGTAAGTGCGAACGTAGCGAATGCACTTCTTCTTGAACCTGGCTGGGGAGTGGCTGCTCCGCAATTTGTTTAGCCAGGATTGAATCATCATGGCGACTGGGCTTCGCGCAGCATAACCTTTCTCCGATCATCATCCGCCAGGTGCACAGGCGCAGGCTTCGCCTTCTTGTTCTCCTCCGCTTGCGCTGGCAGCTCCTGCCACACAGAACGACGCAGCGTTGAACTCAACACTCGAAGAAGAGTCTACGCCCACAGCGACGACCGAGACAACCAGCTGAGGCCGCAGCCAAGTGAGCCGCGACCTCATCCTCAGCGTCTGCTTCGCCTGCAGCGGTCTTCACGTCTTGGCCGTCCTTCTCTTCGGTCACTGTGGGGTCGGAGACAGACGAGCGCTCACTGTCCAGAGACCTGCTGCTACAGCGCTGGGCATGGACGTGGCTGCCAGCAGCACAAACACTGCGCCCAGGCACTCTTTACAATCACCCAGGCGGACAGCAAGTTCTGGATGCGTCTCCCACTCCGTCACCTCAGACAACCCCACTGAGCGCTACGGAACAGGAGCATCAGCACTCCTTCACAGACATGGCACAGGCTTTCTGGTCTTCATGAATCCTTTGTAGACGCCCAGGAACTCATCGCTGTAGATGGCTGCCTCAATGGACAACAGGCATGAACGGAGCAAGTGCCAAGACAGACCCGCCTCCACGAAGCTGAAGAACTTGTCGGCTGACTGGGGGAAGCCTTGCAAGCCGCCAGCTTGTTGGATTATAGCAGTGTCAGCGCCCTGCCACGTGCCCGCTGCCTGCTCTCCACGCCATGCTGACGTCTTCGTTCTTGTGTCCGCAGTGCCTGCCACAAGTGAAGCATGGCCGCTTCCAAGCAGAACGATGCACAGTCAAGCTAGCCTGCGGTAGCTGCTGTGGTCCTTCAGGATTTCCGCCAGTTGCGCCGCGACAGGCGCTGGCCGCTTGAAGGTCCTTGGCTGGTGCATCTGTTCATGCCTGACAGTCAAGGACAGGCTGTGAAGCCAGCGGCGGCAAAACGTTCTGAAGCAGGTGGTTCTTGAACTCCATGAGCTGGACCAGCAAAGTGATGGTGCCCTAGGCGCAGCGGGCCAGGACTGGCCTTGTCTGATGAGATGTCAAGCCTGCGAGACCCAGCCTGGCTGAAAGTCTTGCCTGCCAGCGCGCCTTTCGCCAAAAAATCCGCACTCCAATTCCGATTTCGCCAGCCATCCATCCTTAGGCATCGAAGCTTCAGGTGGCATTCTCGCAAGCTTGTACAAAGCGGCAGGGCTTTGCTATGTAAGTTGATAATTGCGATGCAGCCGAAGTGGCAATGCGTGCACAGTCCATTCTATAGACTCCGGCGACTTTGCTCTGGAAATCATAAGTTGCATCTTTGAATATGATTCAAAAGGGCTGGGTCGCCCCTCATACTCAGGACGCGAGGCCATATCGTCAGCAGACAGGAGCACCTCCGCCAGCTGTGGGTTGGCCAGCACCTGCAACCGCGAAAAATGCATTCAAAGTCATGCCACTGTCACTGAGCGCAGCACGCGTTTGCTCAGGGACATCGCAGTGTCGATAAAGGCATCCGACACCTTGGTAGCTTGGGGGCTGCGGGTACAATTACGCGGCGGCGTGCCCGTCCTGCTCGGATTCTGCTATCGTTTTCAGATTCTTCTGGTAGTAAATGCAGAAGTCCTGCACACCTGAGTCTTTTGCAGTGGGGCGGCAGGGCATGACAGCCACGCTATGATGACAAGACCAGCCTGCCCTCCTACCTTTTAGAATTTTGCTCCCCCTACCTTTCTAAGGTCACTTTGTGAGGCCTGACTGCGTTTTACCATACCCTGGCTGGCAGAGGCGCTGATCTCCCCATGCGATGCCTCATAGCGCTGCTTGTGCTGCAGGACTGAGTATATCCGCTGAATGGCCGTAAGCGTCATGGACACAGCCGCAGTTTTGTAAGACATGCGCTCATTTTGGGCTTGCCAGAAGATCGACTCCTCTGAGGAAATCGCCTTGTAGCAGAACTTCACCTTGGCAAGGACAGGAGCGCGTCCGGCGCAAGACAGCATCTATCAAGGCGCCATGTTGAAGCCATGGCGCAGCTGTCAAGTGGCGACGCCACTGGCGAGACTTGACGTCATCATGCAAATCCCGGCAGGCGCTCCTGCAGCTGCAGTTGCCGCTCAATGAATCTGAAGCAAAGTGTGAAACATGCGTTTCCTGAGGAACGCCAAGATGTGCTCCATGGGCGTGAGGGGGCGCACTGAATCACGCGACAGCTTCGAAGGCGGAACCGCGGCCCAATCCGGCGGGACCGCAACAAGGAAGAGCCCGTGAAAAGCACTTGGGCTCTGGTACCAGGTGTCACACAAAATGTTGACAGACGCTGGCCGCAGGGGCACCTGAGCGGGCGCTACTGTAACTGGAAATTCTCTCACTCGCGCTTTGGCAGCGCCTGCCTGATGCAGCCAAGCCACATTGCCGTCTACCATCATGGACAACTGGCACTTGAAGAAGTTCTGCAGGCATGTGTACTCTGGGATCTCACTGTCACTCGCGTTGCTGAGCGCAATCCTGGCGCTCTTCAGGTCAAAAGGGGCCAAGCTCCCGCCCTCGCCGATCGTTGGGGCATCTTCGTTCTCAATTCCAGCAGCTGAGTGATTCTGCTCTCCAACTCAGACAGGAGCTGCGCGTTCTGCCCTGCTCCTGAGCAGTGCAGGAAAATCACATGGTGCAAAGCAAGAAGGAACACAGCGGTAGACGAGCAAAAACCTTGCGGTGCAACAGGGGAAGTAGTGGCACGCGTGGCGAGCTCTTGTGGCGCAAAACGCTGACAAGAAGCGACGTAATGGCCCGGGAAGCTAAATTTAACTTGCAAGCAAGCTCGGAAGTGCCTGACCGAGGCCAGCCGCCCGAAAACGTAACTTTGACAATATCCCGAGCAAGTGACTCAGTAGGGCCGGGCCGGCTCCAATTTTCCCGCCGGGCAAGCCAACGGTGCACGCAGCAAAGCTCGTGGTGCGACGAAGCAAGCTGCCGCAGAATACAATGGAATTCTTGTGGTGCAAGGGGGGAAACTCTTCGTGGTGCAAAGGGGGAAACTCTTGTGCAAAGAGGGAAACTCTTGTGGTGCAAAGGGGGAAACTCTTGTGGCGTGAAGGGGGAAGAGGGAAACTCATGTGGTGCGAAGGGGGAAACTCTTGTGGTGCAAAGGGGGAAACTCTTGTGGTGCAAAGGAGGAAACTCTTGTGGCGCAAAGGGGGAAGCTCTTGTGGTGCAAAGGGGAAGCTCTTATGGTGCAAAGGGGGAAGCTCTTGTGGTGCAAAGGGGGAAACTCTTGTGGTGCAAAGGGGGAAACTCTTGTGGTGCCAAGGAGGAACTCTTGTGGTGCAAGGGGGAAACTCTTGTGGTGCAAAGGGGGATACTCTTGTGGTGCACAGGGGGAAACTCTTGTGGTGCAAAAGGGGGAAACTCTTGTGGTGCAAAGGGGGAAACTCGTGTGGTGCAAAGGGGGAAACTCTTGTGGTGCAGAGGGGGAAATTCTTGTGGTGCAAAGGGGGAAACTCTTCGCTGTTCCTCTTTTGTCTCTTGTGGTGCAAAGGGGGAAATCTTGTGGTGCATAAGGGTGGGAAAACTCTTGAGGGCAGCAGGAGGGGGAAACTTTGTTGTGGTGCAAAGGGGGACGGAAAATTGCGGTGTGCAAGGGGCGGAAAACTCCTTGTGGTGCAAGGGGGAAAACTCTTGTGGTGAAAAGGGGGACAACTAAAGGAGGAAACTCTATGTGGTGCAAAGGGGGAAACTCTTGTCGTGCAAAGGGGGAAACTCTGTGTGGTGCAAAGGGGGAAACTCTTGTGGTGCAAAGGGGGAAACTCTTGTGGTGCAAAGGGGGAAACTCTTGTGGTGCAAAGGGGGAAGCTCTTGTGGCGCAAAGGGGGAAACTCTTGCGGCGCAGGGGAGGAAACTCTCGTGGCGCAACGGGGGAAACTCTTGTGGTATTTTTTTGGGGGGGGGCAAAGGGGGAAACTCTTGTTGTGTGCGAAGGGGGGAGGAAACTCTTGTGGTGCAAAGGGGGAAACTCCTAGTGGTTGCAAGGGGGAAACAGTTTTGGTGCAAAGGGAATACGAACTCTTGTGGTGCAAAGGGGGAACTGCAGTTACAGTGTACAATGGACATCTGGGGGAAATTCTTGCGGTGCAAAGGGGGAAATTGTGGTATACAAGGGAATATGCTCAAGGGGCCAAGGAGGAAGGGAACCCCGCAGTATACCAGTGAAATTATTGGGTGCGAAGTGGGGAAGCTGCGTGCAAAGAAATCATGTGGCGCTGTGCATGGCAAAGTATCGTGGTGCAAAGGGGGAACCTGTGGTACGCAGTGGTAGGGCTAATGCTGCCATGTACAAGATTATTGTGGTGCAAAGGGGGGGGGGCATCAGGGCGATTTCTCGTGGTGCAAAGGGGGAAAATTGCGGTATACATGTGGAATTATTGTGCTGCAAGGGGAAAAATTGCGGTACACAGGTGAAATCATGGTGGTGCAAGGGGGAAAAACTACGGTGTATTATACAAGTAGCATAAATTATTGTGGGGCAAAGGTGGAAAATTGCGGTATACAGGTGGAATTATTGTGGTGCAAAGGGGGAAACTGCAGTACACAGGTGAAATCATTGTGGTGCAAAGGGGGAAAACTGCGGTGCGCAGCAGAAATTCTTGCGGCGCTCAAGGAAAGTGCAATGCGTAGGGGGGAAGTGCTGAGGTGCAAAGGCGGAAAAGTGCGGTATGCAGGGAAATGGCTGTGGCGCAAAGGGGGAAGCTGTCGTGTGCAGGGAATCTGCTGCTGGACGGCCAAGGCTCCACTTGGGACTAGAAGGCTGGCGCCGGCGCCGGCGCCACCGCCACTCCTTCGCCTCTTCGCAGGCTGCATGGCTGACGCTGCTGCGGTAGGAGGCTCGGGCTGTGGGGCAGCGAAAGAATGCAGATTTTTTCATCGCAAAAACAATGCTGTCTACATGTGCACATAAGGGTTTTTTTTGTAGTGGTTTTAAGGGTGGGCGCCATGCCACACCCTTTTTGTAGCTGTCGGTTCCCGGTCGGGACTGTCTAACCTCCCACACCCCATCCCTTCTACGGACCCCCTGCACTGTCCTGTCCCAGACCCAGGAGCCAAAAAAATCTGGCTGCATTTAAGGAGCTTACGGGTGGGGTTAGAGCAGTCGGCACCGGCCCGGATTGTACTAAGGGGTGGGGCGCCCGTGCCCCCCCCCTTAAAACACTAAAACCCTTAAATGCGACCTCTCTGCAGTGAAAGATCTGTCAAGCAGACATGCGCTGCGCCCTTTCGCTAGACTGCGGGTGCTGTCCCCGTGTCCCCCGCACCTACTTTTACATGTGTACCTACTAAGCCCCGTAGGATCCCCTGACAGTGCGCGAAATGTCCACCTTGTAGAACAACTCCACGGCGTCCTTCGCCGTCAGCTTCAGAAACACGCTTCTGAGGCCCTGAAAACACAGCAAAGCAGCAGGTAGCACCAGGGGCACTGTTGCTGCAGACAAGGCGCTGGGGTCTCTTGCTCTTCACCCGTAACCAAGGCCAGCGCAAACATTCTGTTGTTTCTCACGCATGCCTGGGCACACTTGTCCTGAGCTGCCATGAATCCCATGCATATCAAGCAGCTTTCCCCCTCACCACAAGAATTCCCCCTATCTACTGCAGTTTTCCCCTTCTGCACCACAAGAACCTCGCAGGTCTACTGCAGTCTCCCCCAGGAATTTCCTTTGCACCACAAGAGTTTCCCCCTTTGCACCACAAGAGTAAGAGTTTCCCCCTTCGCACCACAAGAGTAAGAGTTTCCCCCTTTGCACCACAAGAGTTTCCCCCTTTGCACCACAAGAGTTTCCCCCTTTGCACCACAAGAGTTTCCCCCTTGTTTCCCCGCTTGCACCACAAGAGTTTCCCCCTTTGCACCACAAGAGTTTCCCCCTTTGCACCACAAGAATTTCCCTCTTTGCACCACAAGAGTTTCCCCCTTTGCACCACAAGAGTTTCCCCCTTCGCACCACGAGAGTTTCCCCCTTGCACCACGAGAGCCACCAAGAGTTCCCCCTTTGCACCACAAGAGTTTCCCCCTTTGCACCCAAGAGTTTCCCCCTTTGCACCACAAGAGTTTCCCCCTTTGCACCACAAGAGTTTCCCCCTCTGCACCACAAGAGTTTCCCCCTTTGCACCACAAGAGTTTCCCCCTTTGCACCACAAGAGTTTCCCCCTTTGCACCACAAGAGTTTCCCCCTTTGCACCACAAGAGTTTCCCCCTTTGCACCACAAGAGTTTCCCCCTTTGCACCACAAGAGTTTCCCCCTTTGCACCACAAGATTTTCCCCCTCTGCACCACAAGAGTTTCCCCCTTTGCACCACAAGAGTTTCCCCCTTTGCACCACAAGAGTTTCCTCCCCTGCGCCGCAAGAGTTCCCCCCTTTGCGCCACAAGAATTTCCCCCTTCGCACCACTGAGTTTCCCCATTTGCACCACAAGAGTTTCCCCCTTTTGCACCACAAGAGTTTCCCCCTTTGCACCACAAGGGAGTTCCCTTCCTTTGCACCGCAAGAGTTTCCCCCTTTGCACCACAAGAGTTTCCCCCTTTGCACCACAAGAGTTTCCTCCCCTGCGCCGCAAGAGTTCCCCCCTTTGCGCCACAAGAGTTTCCCCCTTCGCACCACTGAGTTTCCCCATTTGCACCACAAGAGTTTCCCCCTTTTGCACCACAAGAAATCCACCTGTGCCACCACATGAACTTCACGCGATCTATTCCGCAGTCTGCCGTGGTTTTCCCCCTTTGCGCCACAAGAAATCGCCCTGTGTGATACCCATATTTCCCGGCACCACGAGGATTTCCCTGTGTAATGCCACAATTTCTCTCCTTTCACCACAAGAATTCCCGCCCGCAATTTCCCCCTCTTGCTCCACAATAATTTGCCGTGTGTGCCGCAGTCCCCTGCAAGAATTTTCCCGGCACACCGCAGCCTTCCCCGTTTGCACCGTGAGACTTGAGCCACTTTCCCCGTGCACCCCGTCACGCCGAACCCCCCACCCACCGAGTGACTTGCAACTCATGATTGTTCAAAGGTTTTGCTGGGTGGCCAACAGCTGCTGCTTGGTTGACAGGCGCATCCAGACTCCCCAGTCTTTCGCCAGCGCAATTTGAAGGTCTTGAGGCTGCTCTCTCAGGAAAGCTGGAGATGCCCACCACCAGCGCCGCACCGCAGTAGCAGGCCTCACTCGTCGTTGCAGCATGAGGCACTGAAGTTCAGGGTTTTATGACTGAGCGTCCTATGCGCCAGAAACACACCGCGCTTCCCGTTCGTCAGAAAGTAGTCATGGCTGGCAAATGACCTGCAGCGTGACAAGTGCTGCTCCTTCTTTCAGCCTTGCGTGAGGCTCAGGCGCGCCAGAAAGCAGCGCATAGATCTTCATGTGGACAGGCGCGGCCGATGGGCAGTCGAGGACAATCACGTTCGCACTGTGCCTTAAGCGACGTTGCCGCAGCTGCGACAGCTATTCTCCATCGCTGCAATGCTTGCAGAAGAGCAAGCCTTCCAAGCTGCATTGCAGCCACCTCCTTCACAGACAGCCGCTGCAGGGCTTTGCGGATGCACATGGACTTGCCCACCGTCACCCCGCCAGCGTCAAGCCATACTGCCATGTTCTGGAAAGGTGTTCTGACAGGACCTTAATACATGAGGCAAGCCTAAGCCAACGACGACTGGCACTTTATTACTTTCAACTGAAACTGAGGCGGCAGCTGGCAATCGCTGCATCTCCTCAGCGCAAAGCTGATGGCAGCGTGTCCCACTGCCATGCTGCAGCTTAGCGATTTGCGCGCTGGCAGCCAAGCCGCGTCTGGCGACATCTTTTAGCCAAGCCCGCCGGGTCTTGAGGGCAGACGTGGTGTGGATCGCGAGCTGGGCCTTCATTTTCCGCTTCAAGGCGGCGCGTGCTGGCAAAAGCCCTTTCTGGAAGGCCAGCATCCGGCGCATCTGCAGCTTCCGCTTATTGAAAAGCAGCTCTGACTCCTGTGCCCGGGACCAGACCTTCTTCGCCATTCGAAGCAGCTTCGGACTGGCGCTGGCAGACCGGACAGACGCTGACATGCGCAAAGACTCACTTGCTCCAGCTAAGACTGAAGTGCGCCGCTTGCGGAGAAAGCTGGCTTCTGAGTTGCCTCGCACGCTTGCCTTCACTCGCCGAAAGAAGAGGCGCTGGGTAGACTGCAGGAGCAGCGTTCTCACAATGTTCAATTGAAATTGGCGGCAACTTGACAACCCCCCCTGCCTTCCGAGTGCTTCCGTAGTGGTGCGCCTCAACCGAGATTTGAAACGAGGTCACAGTGCAAGACAGGCGCGCAGTAAACTTTTCGCCGGCTGGCCCACTCGTGCTGGGCCAGGTCTATCAGCCTCAGGGGGGCATGGTGATCAGACTCGTGTCCTGCGTGGCAGGCCTAACTTGTGCGCCGCTAAGTGGCTGCGTCTCCATATCAGCGGGGGTGCACAGCGCACGTAGGATGTCGCAGGTCAAGCCTTCAGACATACGCTTCCGCTTTTTGCACAGCAGCCAGAGGGGAAACCTAGGCTGAGGCAGACATGCGCATTAAACATAGGCCAACGAGGCAAACAGTCTCTATGTGCAAGCCTGCTGCGTGCGCTCGACTCCGCTCGTGGAGAGGCCCCAAGCTCTGGCCCGCATCACAGTCTGCTTCAGCTCCGTGACATCCTCTCTTGATTTCTCCAACTTCAGAGCCTTACTCTAGGCAGCTCAAAACACTTCTGCGCCTCGCACGACGCGAGAGCTGCAAAATTATTGAGCCAGAGGCGCTGCGTGCGCCCAGCTGTCCAGCTGCCCAGCACCTGTCTTCGCTTGCAAGGCAGCAGCAAGCGGCTTTGCCCGGCGCACTTGAGACGTCAGCGCTGCCTGTGTCAGTCAATTAAGTCACGCTGTCCAATGTAGTGCTTGTGGGAATGCAGCAAGTTTGGTCCCAGGCACCTTGTCCAGATCAAGCAGCTTGGACAGGCAGGCCCCTGCTGCGGCCTCCTCCTGCTCAGAAGGGGCGTCTACCTGCAGCAGGGTTGAGAAGGCACGGGTGGGCTCGAAGTCAGGCAGCTCTGCCCGGATGATTGCTGCTGCCGTGTCAGCCCAGTTCTTCATCCTGCAAAGACTAAGACGAGGTCATCAATACATTAAATTAGTATATGCTCACAGTCTGTCAAACGTGCGCCAGCCGCCTTGCGGACACGCGCAGCTTAATGGTTGGCGTCATGCCGGCGGCGCCGCCCAACTCTTTCAACTCTCCGTCCAGGTGAATGAGAATGGGTTTCTGAAGCCTTTTCCTGACATGCGCAGCCTTAAAATGGCAGTGGCTACCGCCCTTGCTTGAATTGCAAGCAAGCCGCATCATCAGGTTTGCAAAGGTGTTAGGAGTCTCCCACACCTTGTTCTGCACGAACATAAACTGGGTCACGCAAAGAAACCTGAGCGGGAGGCACTAAGCACTGAGTTCTTTGCTCGTTAGCGGGCAGCGGCCTCGAAGTCAGCACTTTCCCCCTCCCCTTCTTGCTTCCAAAGCTCTTAGACAGCCGAGACCTAGTCTCCAGCACATCCAATTTCTCAGAATCACACCAGCGGACAAGAGCCATGTGTTCGTCGTGAGCATCAGCCAAGGCAGCCAGTTGCCTTAGAATTCCAGTGGCAAGCCTGCCAAAGCCGTGGCAGTCACGCAGAGTGACAGGTAATAAGCTTCACAAGGCCGGGCTGCAGCAAGGACTCTGTTGTAATTTTCGACAGGAACTGGAACATTGCCCGACCCTCGGCCTGCAAGTGGCAACAGCGCACACAGCTCAACAGTTCATGCGCCAGCCTTGTGCCTGCGCTCATGGTAGATCTGTTCCTGCGCGTCGTCGCAGCGAACCACCGCTGAGAGCGGCGCCAGGCCACTGCAGCAAAGATGCGGCAAGAAGTAGCAGTGCTGGCAGATGTAGCACTGATCGGACCAAGGGAGTCCGTAGACTCTCAAACCTTCGCACGGCAAGTCCATTTCTGAGGCCCGCCGACTGACTGCGTGCCTGTGCTTCGCAGATGCGAGGCTCACTGTCCGCCAGCACTCAGAGGCCAGCATGCTTTCGAAGCGGGCCTGATGACTGGGATCAAAGTGCAGGAGAAGCTTTAAATGCTGCCAACCTTGAAGATGTTGCTGTTCTCAATCACTCGGACAGGCGCCGCTCTGGATTGAATGAACAGGTCCAGCCTGGCAAGGCACGCTTGGGGCTGAGAACGCTTGCTGCACGCAGGCTTGGTGCAAACCAAGCGTCAACTCCTTGATGTACGGGTCCGCGAAGCTGGTCCGGCTTGCAATCCTGCGCGCCATGAACACAAAGGTGATTGCAGTGCAGCGGGCCAGGCCTTCGAGCAGCGTGAGGCAAGTCCATCGACAGGAGCTTGACATTCGGAAACTCCCCTAGACGGCCGCGGAGTAGGTGTTCCATGTCATCTGGCCACGGGCCAGCGCCAGCCAAGGCCCTGAGGGTCAGCTGCTCATCAGCCGCTGCGTCTGCAGTTAAAGCTTCAACCTTCTGCGTCAGCATGCCGACAGCCTTTGGGTACTGCGTCCTGAAGAAGCAGCAAGTCAGTGCTGAAGACTTGTAACATCTGATTAGCAACGCATCGCACAGGAGTAATGCTGAACAAACTTTATCATTGGGAGAGCTTCCGTGGCAGACGGGCGCCGTGCATGACTTCCTTGGGCGTGCATAGCTCTTTGATGATGTTTATGGTCGTGTCACTGATGGCGAGCGAGTGGGCGCTGTGCGTGGCCCGGCTCATGTTCGCTACGCCAATGAGGCCGAAACCGCCTTACCCAAGCACATCTCTCTGACTCCCCTCTAAAGGCAACGGAAACCATGGGCAACGTCAGACAAAGGCGCTTTCCAGCTTTTTCAGGCTGGAGGATCCAAAGCGCACCGCCAGCCAACCCTTGCTGGAGTCCTGCATCAGCGAAAGGCAATTACTTTCAGTCCTTGGACCAGCTCACAGACGTCCAGGGCAATGCACTCATCTGACTGCTGCCAGGTGGCAAGCGAACCAGCGTGAGCTTCCGTGCTGCCTCTCCCAGACAGGCGCTGATGCGAGCAATCTTGACCCTTCCAGCTCCATCCTGCAACGGCTGCGCTGCATGTGAAAGCTCGTCCCTCACCTTGGCTTGCTTCGGCGGGCGCCTGCTCGATGGATGCGGAGCAATCACCGGTCCGCAGCTTGGTCAAGACGCGCCGGAAAGAGGCTGCGGCAGGGACCTCAGTGGTCAGTCAGTCAAATCAAGCGCTGGCTGTCACGCGGCTATGATGCGCCGTCCGAGCTTGGCTTCCAGCAATGCGACCTTTGATGCCAACGGGCGCCTCCGCGTCAGTACCAGAGATACCAGCAAGGCGGTGCGGACGGCTGCTTGCATGGCGGGTGAAAGTTGACCGCTGCGGGACAGCCTTGGCCGGCTGGCGGTTGCCCTGCCTGCGCACGCACCCAGCTCGGCCAATCGCTGCCAAGGAACGCGCTGACAGGCGCATCCGCGTGTCCACACTGAATCCAGCTGACCTTGGCTCAGCTGGTGGGCTTAGTCCAAATCTTGTCACATCACATCCAAGCGGCCGTGGCCACGACAGATTTTACAGCTAAAGCCCGTCGATTGAAGCTCCAGCCAGGGAAACTCTGCCTGCCATCTGACAAGGCAGGCTGACACTCTCCCGCGCCATACCTTGGGTCGACAACAAATGCATCGCTTGCCGGGGAAGTGTGGCGCACCAGGGGGGAACTTGTGATGCGCACAGAAGGACATCACTCAAAACACGAAAACTGCGGCGCGCAAGGGGAGTAAGGGGAGTTCTTGTGGTGCACAGTGGGACATCTGCAGTGTACAAGGACAACTCTCGGGGAAAGTTGCAGTATACGTGGGAGATTATTGTGGTGCAAAGGGGGAAAACTACGGTATACAGGAGGGAGAATTCTTGTGGTGCAAAGGGGGAAATTGCAGTATAGACATGATTTTTTTGAGGTGCAAAGAAGAACATCAGTGGTAAAGAGGCGGAATCATCGAATGGCACGGTGATAAGCTGGGGTGAACGTGGGTAAACAATTCGTGGTGCGAAGCTGTGGTGAACAGGGCGTATTTGCGGCGCAAAGGGGGAAAGCTGCGGTAGTAAATTTATTGGTCGGTACTTTCGTGGTCAGGAGTGACGCGTGGCTGGAATTCTGTGGCGCGCAAGGGGAACCTGCGGCGCAGAAGGGTTTGAGTGCGGAGCATCATGTCGCTGTGGCTTCAGGGGCTGGAGGAAACTGCTCACGCGGCGCGCGCTGGAGGACTTGCGGATGAGCGTCCCGCTTTCTCTCCAGCGCTTTCTGC
This sequence comes from Effrenium voratum, assembly GCA_963377175.1. Classification (NCBI taxonomy): domain Eukaryota; class Dinophyceae; order Suessiales; family Symbiodiniaceae; genus Effrenium; species Effrenium voratum. The sequence goes on along the minus strand of CAUJNA010003587.1, from coordinate 435,527 downwards.
CTAGGCCCCATTTCTGCTGGCCAGGCTTCAAAACATGGCTGACAGGCGCCGCGCTACGTCACTTGAGCAGGTGCCAGGATGTGTGCCCAGTATGTGGCCAGGACAGACGCTGACTTTCTTTTGAAAGTGGCTGCATGATGTGCTCAGTCCAGGACAAACGCTTACTTTACTTTAAAAGAGGGCTTGCGCCATGCTGACACAAAGACCGAGTCCTCTCCACCTCAGTAGATGGCCAGCCTGAGCACCAGAGTTGCTGCCAAACAGCACATCAACACGGGCTGCATGTCAGTTGACGACATGCACAAATGGATCAAGCTGAAGGAAGCAAGCTGGGCTCACGGCGGCAGGGGTATATGCCCGGCTGCGCCTGAGCGGGCAAGGCGCAAGCATCGCGGCGACAAATGCCTGAGCCTGCGACCCAGTCGCTTTGCTCAACTGTCTTGTCGGCATGCTGACTGATGAACCTGATGAGAGGGCAGCCAGGCGTCCAAACCGTCTCATGACAATGAGTCAGCGCGCGTAGTCTGACTGAGCCTGGGTCGCGTCGTCAGCAACAGCTCAACCTCAGCGGCAGCTGGAGAAGCATAGGCATCTGAGATAAAACCACGCTGAAGGCTCCGTGAGTTGTGTCACTGAAGAGACTTTTTCACACCTGCAGCCGGACACTCCTGTGTCAAAAGGCAGGCTGGCCGTTATAGTACACCATGCGCCTGTCTGACTGGGCTGAGTCACCACTGCTAAGTGCGGACTAAGTGGTTAAAACAATATTTCAGTTTCATGGCCCAACCAAACAGACAGGCGCTTGACCATTGATGCAGCCGCAACCGGCAAGACTTCTGTGTCAATGGCAGGTTGGCCGCTTAGTCCACAATGCGCCTGTCTCACTGGGCTGAGTCACCACTGCTGAGTGGTTATAACAATATTTCAAATTCATGGGCAGCCAAGCAGACAAGCGACTTGTGTGTCAATGGCAGGTTGCCCTTATTATTGAATTATAGTACATTGCCATGCGCCTCTCACACTGGGCTGAGTCACGTGGTCCACTAATGCGCCTGTCTCACTGGGTCCCCACTGCTAAAGTGCGGACTAGTGGTTATAACGATTTAATAAAAGGAAATATTTCAGTTTCAGAAGTTCGGAGAGAAGACAGGCGCTCAGTGCCAGGGTTTCATGGCCCACAGTGAGGACAGGCGCTCAGGCATCGGAGCCAAACTCCGCATAGTCGTTCTGCACCGCCTCTATGAAAAAGCCCCTGGCACGGGCGACTCTGCGCCAGTAGTTGTCATTCCTCGTGTCCGTCCACGCAGTGTTGTCGCCGAACTTGGACAACACCTTCGTCCTTGGCTGGCACGTGCTCAAGATAGTTATTTAGAAGCTACTGGCTACTGTCTTCAATGCTGCCGCCAAGAGGCATGATGCGGGCCTGACGGCACGGGTGCAAGTCCACGAAGCCAGCCACAAAGATGGACGAGGGGAGCAGGTGCAGGCTGGCAGTGATGTAGCGCATGACCAGGGGATCATCCGCCCTTGGCAGCTGCAACAGGACGGAACACTTCAACGCGCTCTGAGACAAACTGCTGGACTAAGCTGCCAAGGAACAAGTTGGCGCCCCGGGCAGTGTCCTCGTCTGGGGCCGCAGAGTTTTGGCCCTGATGCACCCACTCAGCACCGCCCTCGCCGCCGCCCTGCTGTTCCCTGGCACGCTTCGCAGGGCGCAGCCATTCAGATGCGCTCAGCTCAGGAGGCTCAGCAGGCTCAGACGGACGCGACGACCCTGAAAGCTCAGTCGGACGCGACGACGCTGAAGGCTCAGCCGCATGCAGCTCTGAAGGCTCAGTCGCACGCAGCTCTGAAGTCGCATGCAGCTCTTCTGAAGGCTCAGTCGCATGCACTGCAGGCTCAGTCGCATGCACTCAGTTGCATGCAGCTCTGAAGTCGCATGCAGCTCTGAAGGCTCAGTCGCACGCACTGCAGGCTCAGTCGCATGCAGCTCTGAAGGCTCAGTCGCATGCAGCTCTGAAGGCGTAGTCGCATGCAGCTCGGCAGGCAGCTCTGATGAAGGCTCAGACAGACGCTGCTTTGGCATGGCCTTTTTCTCTGGCACGGCCTTTTGCGTTGGCATGGCCTTGGACTTTGGCTTGCTCTTTGGCCGGAGGCCAGTTGGGTCGTCGTCGTCGTTGCTGCCAGATGGGCCCGCCGCAGACAGGCGCGATGGCTGCAACTGTGTCAAAGCCGGGCAGTCGCGAAGGGCCTCAGCGTCAGTTGACAGACTTCATCACAGCAAGACTCAATCACAATCATCATGTCGAGCTCTGTTGGGAGTGAATCACTGAGGACCCCGCCGAGCAAGCTTCCTTGAAGGCGCCACAGTACAGCCTTGGCCAGTTGCTCACCTCTGCCGGCGCTGACCTCAACTCCTCCAGGAAGGCCATCCAAATAACCGGGTAGATGCTCGGAGTCATCACCCGCACCGGCCGGTTGTCTGCATGGCGGTTGAGACAGACGCGAGGATGTCTGCACAGGGGGCGCAGTGGCAGTCGCGTGCATGCATGCTGACAGACCTCACTGCGCCCGGCCTGCCAACACCACAGAGCAGACCACCGCGCGGTGAAAGCCCTTGCTGCAGTTGATCCTGACAGTCAGACAGACGCACTGCGGCCGCTCAGCATCCGTTCAACAATCATCAGTCAATCAGCCAGCCGAGCAGCCAAACCATCCCGCACGGGAGGAGCAGCATGCTCAGCAGCAGGTCCACAAAGCCCTTCTGGCCAGCCACCTGCCAAGCTTCAGCACCAAGGTCAAACTGCATCAATGATTGCATGAACATGTGACTTGCTATGGTGTCATTGCGTCGCCTGCTGCTGCGTCTCCTTGAAGAGGCCGCTCATCTGACGCCCGCCGCGGCGACGAGCGTGCCACCCGTCAGGGTCGCTCAGACGGGAGCGCACATCGTGGATGACGCTCTCATCGCCTGAGTCAACGAGTCAGCCCTGCAGGTGTGAGGGGCTCTCAACTCCCAGTGTAAACTTGGCGCCGAGCTCATGTAGCGGCCGCGCGTGAACTCCATCACGGCCGCCGACGGGTGGTCCTGCGTGCCGTTCCACCTGAGTCTCAGCTGATGGTAAAGCGCAATCTATGAACGTGGCCAGTGACAGGGGAAACTCTTGTGGTGCAAAGGGGGAAACTCTTGTGGTGCAAAGGGGGAACTCTTGTGGAGGGGGAAACTCTTGTGGTGCAAAGGGGGAAACTCTTGTGGTGCACAGGGGGAAACTCTTGTGGTGCAAAGGGGGAAACTCTTGTGGTGCAAAGGGGGAAACTCGTGTGGTGCACAGGGGGAAACTCTTGTGGTGCAAAGGGGGAAACTCTTGTGGTGCAAAGGGGTGGTGCCAAGGGGGAAACTCGTGTGGTGCAAAAGAGGAAGCTCTTGTGGTGCAAAGGGGAAAACTCTTGTGGTGCAAAGGGGAAACTCTCGCGGCGCAAAGTGGTGCAAAGGGGGAAACTCTGGTGCAAAGGGGGAAACCCGCGGAAACTCTTGTGGTGCAAAGAGGGAAACTCTTGTGGTGCGAAGGGGGAAAATTTTATTCTTGTGGTGCAAAGGGGGAAACTCTGCTGGTGCTGTCAAAGCGCGCGTCGGACCAGAAGTTGCGGCCCCACGCGATCACAGTGATCATCGTGGTCGGCCAGTTGGCCAGGACCATGGCCAGGGCCTCGCAGCTCGCGCGAAGCGCGCAGTGCAGACAGGCGCTATCGGGCAGGTCACTGAAAGCGTCCGGGTGCCTTCCTTAGAAATGCAAAGCTGAAGCTGCTGCAGTATTGTATCAAGTCAATTAAGCTGAGTGGCGGCGAGCATGGCGATAGCAAAGGCTGTGGTAAACGTGATCTGTGCGGCCACATGATGGGCGAGTGGCGTCCATGGCGACTTTGACGCCGCACAGTAGGCAGAACGCTGCCATGGCCGCACAGACAGGCGCACAGACAGGCGCCACCAAAATTACTTGACAATTGAGGCACAAAGGAACATGTAACATGGTTGGACATGCTGCTCCAAGACATGCGCAATATGACAGATGTGAACATGATGACTGAGCCATGATGACTGAGCCAAGATGCTCCCAGGCCGTGCTCCCCCCATGCTCCCAGGCCGTGCTCCCAGGTGAGCAAAAATGCTGGCTGCCGCCCTTGCTTCTCAGGGCCCAGCAAGCTCGTGGAGCGAGGGCAAGCCGACCCCAGCCTCAGGCAAGCTTCTTCCAACAAGCAATCAGCGAAGGGGCAGAGGCTGAGTCAGTGGCCTGCACGGTGAAGCCTTGGCCAGCTGACAGCTTCAAATGCAAAGCCAAAGCAGGAAGTCCAAGTGGTGCCACACACACACACACACACCGTGAGCAGAAAAAGCACTGTTTTTTTTCGCCAGCACGAAGATAGACAGGCGCTCTTCAAGTGGTCCAGCGACCTGCGTCTGCAACCCTGCAGGCTTGCGCCGAGGTGGAGCTCATGTATTCCTTGGCACGGGAGGTGGGGCTCAATTCGACAGGTCAAAGTGACAACAATGATTCAATCATGACATGATTGTGCCCCAGCCACGCTTTGCTTGCGGGCCTCCGCAAGCACGAAGCCGTCTCGCAAGCGCCCGCCGGACTTCTCCTTCTTCCGCATCTCATTCCTGGGCGTCGCTGGCACTGTGCTGAAGGGGAAATCTGCGGTATACATGGGAAGATCTTGTGGTGCAAAGGGGGAAACTGCATTGTACAAGGGGCAATTCTCGTGGTGCAGAGGGGTACATGCGAATTTCTTGTGGTGCAAGGGGGGAAACATGCGGCACACATGCGACTTTATTGTGGTGCAAAGGGGGAAAACTGCCTTAAACATGGCATGGGAAATTCCTGCGGCGCCCTCCAGGAAAATTTGGGTATACAGGGCAAATGCTTGTGGTGCAAATGGCGCGAAAAAGGCGGGGGGATAATTCTTGTGGCGGAAAAGGGGGAAACTTCAGCGTATGCAGAAGCAATTCCAACAGCGCTAACCTTTTGCATCGCAGACGTGCGCTCAGTCAGACTGCGACACGGTTTAAGCGCCGCAATAATTTGCCCTCTGTAAGCCGCAGCTTTCCCCTTTGCGCTGTCCAATCAATAAGTTTCTCTGTGAAATGCAATTTCCGACCCACGTGTCTACAGCTGTCTTCCCGCCCGCAAGACTTCGCCCCGTATTATCCACAGTCTTCCCTTTTGCACCACAAGAATTGCCCCTTCGCAAGAGTTCACCCCGTGTGCGGAGCCAAGGCGCATGATCCACCAGGCTCCGTTCGGGTCGGCCAGGTTCAAGCAGTGCAGAGCGAGCAGCGCCTTGCCAACATGTAGGCTGGTTGATTGGCCAAATTGACAATTACGGACCCCTTCTGACATAGTTGGCTTCTTTCTAGGATTCTCATTCCCTTTGAAAACTGCCAGACGGGGTCCCTAGTCAAATAATTTTGACACCCTGACAATTCAATTCAATCACTTGAGCCTCAGCCCTGCCTCCGTGCCCAGGTGCCTGCAATAGTACTGGAACTCGTGCGGGAGCACGTCCAGCACCTCTTGCCTTGGAAGCCAAGGCATGCGTGCAATGTGTGGCAGCCAGCTCAGCATCTCTCAAAGAGCCAAGACTCCACTGGACAGGCGCTGCCTCTTTCTTCTCCTCGCCGTCGCGCCTCTGTTCGTCCTGACAGGCGCTGCGGAGCCTTGCTTCGCCTACTACAGGATGCCTGACACTGAGGACGGCAAGGCACGGGGCGCTCCTGATCAGCCATTGCAGACAAACGGCAGACAAACGCGAAAGGAGTGCAATCAAATCAGCTGAAATAGCTTGAGTGACAACGGCACGCATGCCACATAACATCAATCATGTTTCAACCCCGGCCGCAGCTTGGGCTCTGACATCTCAAAAGTGACTGACTCCGCTGCGCCTAGCACAGTCTGAGTGCCCGACTTGTCATGGTGCGGAAGCAAAGGCGTCACGGTCCTGCGCGGGCTGCCGGGAGCCACATCAAGATCCCCTGCAGCTTCAAAGGCCGGGCCACTTCGTTCACTTAATTAGTTTAACAGCGGCTACCGCTCAGTTGACAAGGCAAATCTACTGAGCACTCATTTCATGACTGGTTGCTACTGAGGTGAGGCCGGCCCGTTAGTTAGTTGATTAATATGTCAGTAAAGACAATCCAGCACCCCCCCAAAGCCACACAAGCCTTGCTCAGTGTCAGACGGGAGGTTGCCGGTCGAAAAGAGACGTGAAGAACGTCAGCGGAAGCCTCATGGTCCTGCGGGAGAAAGTGGACATGAGTCAGTGCAGGCAAAGTCTGCGGCAAACCTGCAAGAAGGTTCGGTTTTGCTGCGCCTGTCACCGCGACCGCTGCCTTCTGAAAGTGCCTCTCCAAGCACGGGGTAAGCGGGAGCCGATGGACGCAAAACAACTTGCAGACCTTTTTGAACGGCTGTGCAAGGCAGGCAAGCCATGGGCTGCAGTGCTCAGCCTTCTCCAGCTCCAATGCGGTGAGCGCGCTGACTGCGCCCGTCGATGCACCACAGCCTGGCTGCACCACATTGACCCAGGATCTGCAGAGCCCCCCTTCATTTGCATCCCAAGTGTCAACCGAAAGACAAAAGCTCGAGAGGTGCCCCTGTGTGCCCCCTTCGCAGTGGCTCTCTATGGCTGGCTGCACATCTCCCCGCTGACAGGCGCCAAGAACTCCCAGTGGCCCTTTACCGCGCCTGTCCAGACAGACGCTGACCAGCTCCTATTCCCGGGCCTCAGCAAGGAGGCTGGTCAAGGCAAGGGCTGCCGCAGAGACTGGCGGCGCCCGGTCACTGAGCGCGCGTACCTGGCGAGCATCTCACAGGTTGCGGCCGCTCTGAGGCGCGAGCGGCAAGAAGCCCGCCAAGAGCTGCGGACCCACCTGTGGGACGATGTGGATCTCTCCAAGCTGGGCACTCACAGCCTCAAGCGCTCAAGCGTCTGTCTGCTGAAGGACGTTTGCATGAGCACAGCGGTTGTCGCGGCCATTTGCGGCACGACTGCCAGGACCCTGGACAAGATCTATGATGCGCCCACAAGGAAGCGTCAAAGAGCAGCAGCGACAGACGCCTTTGCCTCGCTTATGTCCTCGCTCCGCTCTGCGTCTGTCTCAGGCGCTGGCCGCAGGAAGATGCTGTTCTGCTGCGCCTGTGGCGAAAAGCGAGCCAGTGATGCCTGGCAGTGCTGCCCTTTCTGCGGGAAGGCTTATTATGATGGCTGAAAAAAATAAGCCGTTGGCTTTTTCACTTCAACGCCACAATTTTCGCTGTTTCACTGCCACTGCTGCATCTGGTCAAAATGCGACATTGTTCGAGCTCAGTGTGCCATGTCACGCCGCAAAGCTGCTCAATCCAAGAGTTTGCCGGGCCTGCAGGCAGCTCCAGGCAGCAACCAGACATGCGCCGCGCGGAGAGGCTCCGCAACAAGACATCACGTGCCCGGGACCCCAAAGCGCCGCCCTACGCGCGCGGAATGGGTTCTGATTTGGGTTCCGTTAAAAGGGTGGAAAGGGAAGCCAAGCTTTCCCCGTAGCAAAAACACGGAAAAAGCGGGGAAATTTGGGGCCTGGATATGGACCTGGAGATGGCATGGAAAACCCCCCGTAGCAAAAACACGGAAAGGGTGGAAAGGGAAGCCAAGTTTTCCCCGTAGCAAAAACACGGAAAAACACGGAAAAAGCGAGGAAATTTGGGGTCTGGATATGGAGATGGCATGGAAAACTAGGTGGCAGAAACACGGAAAAAGCGGGGAAATTGGATGTCAGGCCTGGAAATGGCATGGAAAACTAGGAAAATGCACTTGTGCCCATTTGTTTCCCTTGACAGGCGCACGCAGTCCAGCTCGTCGCCTGCAGACAGGCGCCTGTCCAGCTCTTCGCACGGGGCTCAGTTGTCCCTCAGCCTCTGCGCCGCCAGAGTTTCCCCCTTTGCACCACAAGAGTTTCCCCCTTTGCACCACAATAGTTTCCCCCCTTGCACCACAAGAGTTTCCCCCTTTAAGAGTTTCCCCCTTTGCACCACAAGAGTAAGAGTTTCCCCCTTTGCACCACAAGAGTTCCCGGGTGGGAAAGGGAAGCCAGGTTTTCCCCGTAGCAAAAAGCAAGGAAATTTGGGGTCTGGATATGATTATGGAGATGGCATGGACAACTCGGTGGCAGAAACACGGAAAAAGGGAAATTGGATGGCAGGCCTGGAGATGGCATGGAAAACAAGGAAAATGCACTTTTGCCCATTGTTTCCCTTGACAGGCGCCTGTCCAGCTCGTCGCCTGCTGACCTCCAGCTCTTCGCGCGGGGCTCGGTTGTCCCTCTGCGCCACAAGAGCTTCCCCCTTTGCACCACAAGAGTTTCCCCCTTTGCACCACAAGAGTTTCCCCCTTTGCACCACAAGAGTTTCCCCCTTTGCACCACAAGAGTTTCCCCCTTTGCACCACAAGAGTTTCCCTCTGCACCACAAGAGTTTCCCCTTTGCACACAGCAGTTTCCCCCTTTGCACCACAAGAGTTTCCCCCTTTGCACCACAAGAGTTTCCCCCTTGCACCACAAGAGTTTCCCCTTGCGCCGCAAGAGTTTCCCCCTTTGCACCACAAGAGTTTCCCCCTTTGCACCACAAGAGTTTCCCCCTCTGCACCACAAGAGTTTCCCCCTTTGCACCACAAGAGTTTCCCCCTTTGCACCACAAGAGTTTCCCCCTTTGCACCACAAGAGTTTCCCCCTTTGCACCACAGAGTTTCCCCCTTTGCACCACAAGAGTTTCCCCCTTGCACCACCAGACCACAAGAGTTTCCCCCTTTGCACCACAAGAGTTTCCCCCTTTGCACCACAAGAGTTTCCCCCTCTGCACCACAAGAGTTCCCCTCTCACCACAACCTTTGCCGTTTCCCCCTTTGCACCACAAGAGTTTCCCCCTTTGCACCACAAGAGTTTCCCCCTTTGCACCACAAGAGTTTCCCCCTCTGCACCACAAGAGTTTCCCCCTTTGCACCACAAGAGTTTCCCCCTCTGCACCACAAGAGTTCCCCCCTCTGCACCACAAGAGTTCCCCCCCCGTGACCACAAGAGTTTCCCCCTTTGCACCACAAGAGTTCCCCCCTTTGCACCACAAGAGTAAGAGTTTCCCCCTTTGCACCACAAGAGTAAGAGTTTCCCCCCTTGCACCACAAGAGTAAGAGTTCCCCCCTTTGCACCACAAGAGTTTCCCCCTTTGCACCACAAGAGTTTCCCCCTTTGCACCACAAGAGTTTCCCCCTCTGCACCACAAGAATTTCCCCCTCTGCACCACAAGAGTTTCCCCCTTTGCACCACAGCAGTTTCCCCCTTTGCACCACAAGAGTTTCCCCCTTTGCACCACAAGAGTTTCCCCCTTTGCACCACAAGAGTTCCCCCCTCTGCACCACAAGAGTTTCCCCCTTTGCACCACAAGAGTTTCCCCCTTTGCACCACAAGAGTTTCCCCCTTTGCACCACAGGAGCTTCCCCCTTGGCACCGCAGCAGTTTCCCCCTTTGCACCACAAGAGTTTCCCCCTTTGCACCACAAGAGTTTCCCCCTTTGCACCACAAGAGAGTTTCCCCCTTTGCACCACAAGAGTCTCCCCCTCTGCACCACAAGAGTTTCCCCCTTTGCACCACAAGAGTTTCCCCCTTTGCACCACAAGAAATCCACCTGTGCCCCGCAAACTTCCCCTTTTGCACCACAAGAATACACCGCGGTTGTTCCCCCTTGGAACTTCACATGATCTATACCGCAGTTTTTCCCTTTTGCGCCACGAGAAGTCTAGCTGTATGCCGTGGCTTCCCCCTTCACACCACAAGAACATCCAACGCACAACAGAGTTTTTCCTTTGCACCAACCGAGAGTGGTCTGGTCGTCCTTGTTTTCTACAGATTTCCCCCTTTGCACCACAAGAATTCCCCAGTTTTCCTTTGTGAACGCCAGTTTTCCCCCCTTGCACCACAAGAATTGCCCTTTTATACAGCAGGTTTCCCCCCCCCCTTCAGAGTTCCGCGTGTCTATTACAACTTCCCCCTTCTGCGCCACAAGAATGCCGGCGCCTCCCGCTTGGCGTTGCTCAGGCCACTTCATCCTCCCTGAGAACATCCTCTTCGCACCAATTCTCGTGGTGCAAAGGGGGAAGGAAAATTGCGGTATATGTGGGAGATTGGGGTGCAAACGGGGAAAATAGTGTGGCGCAAAGGGGGAAGACTGTACGCGGGCGGACGTTTTGTGGGGAAAACTGCGGTATAGTTCGGTTGTGCACAAGCGGGAAAACTGCGACGCAAAGAGGCTATCATTGTGGTGCAACAAGGGCGCTGCAGTAACCGCGCAGGATTATTGTGGTGCACAGAGGGAATCTGTGGGTAAACAGGGGGACTTCTCATGGTGCGAAGAGAGAAAGCTGCAGTATAGGGGCAGTTATTCTCTTGCAAAAGGGCAAACCTGCAATAAACCTGCGGAATTGGAAAACTGCAGTAGACAGGTGGAATTCTTGTGGTGCAAAGGGGGAGGGGAAACTGCGGTATGCGTGGAACTTGTGATGCAAATTTGGGGGAAAACTGCTGTATACAAGCGGAATTCTTGTGCCACACAAGGGGAAAGCACGGGAAATTCTCGTGGTGCAAAGGAAGGCAATTCTCGTGGTGCAATGGGGGAAAATTGCGCTATATATACGTGGGAACTTCTTGTGGTGCAAAGGGGGAAAACTGCTGACTGCTGTACACAGCGAGAATTCTTGTGGCGCAAATGCGGGAAACTAGACGATTTTTGGGTGGTGCAAAGGAGGGAATCCACGGAATACAGCTGGACTTCGCGTGGTGCAAACTGCGGTATGCGTCGGAAATTATTGCGGTGCAAAATAAAAGGGGAGAACTGCGGCAAACACGGAGAATTCTTGTGGCGCAAATGGGAATCTGCAGTATACAAGGGCTATTCTTGTGGTGCAAACGGGGAAACAGCGTTATGCGTTGGAAATTCTTGTGGTGCGAAGGGGGAAAACTGCTGTACACAGGCGGAACTCTTGTGGCGCAAGTGGGGAAACTGTGGTGTCAAAGGGGGAACGGGGGTGCTTCTTGTAGTGCAAAAAACTGTGATGCGCAGGATATGTTTTTCAGCTACGGGGCAGCCATGCTGAACAAGTCATGACAAACGAACTGATGAAACTGTCGAAGGAACCAGGGTAACTAAGCAAGGCTTGGCCAGCCTTGTTGCGTTAAAATCACTGGCGCATGTCTGTTTGGGGGGAGGAGGACCGTGCTCGCCCTGGTAGTGGAGACAGGAGCTGCAAAACTGCCATGAGATCGCTGGCGCCTGTCTGCCTGGGGAGGAAGAACTGGCTTGGACGACAAGACAGGCGCTGCCAACGCTGTCCACCACAGAACCACCAAAAAACTCACATCACCATGTTTGTTTGGCATCCTACGAAGCAAGGTACATTGGTTTAAAATGAGCATGAACCCGCTGTTTCCCCATGATTTCACAAACACTGTCACATATTGCTGATGTTTTGTTTCTGCAAATTTACATGAACATCAGCGCATATTCATCATTTTCACCAGTTGTACACAAACATCACTACATGCTCCTTACGATTTTTGCAGCCTTGTTACCGTAATTTTACACGAACATCAACGCCTGCTCATTACGACTTATTCATCATTGTTACCTTGACTTCACACGAACATTTGCAGATTTTTTAATCAAAAAACATGCTTGTAAGACTGTAAGCTTCTTAAATGCAGGCCAGTACATGGATTGTGTGGGAATCAGAGCCACGTCCTTTTACACCCACCAGTTGAATTGGCAATGCCTCCGCTGTGGTTTGCCAGTCATGGCAGTTTCCCTGCGCAAGATGCGTTGAATTCTTCCAGCAAAACAACACATGACTTGTCCCAAGACCCCATGAAGGCTTCAATTCCAAGAGCTGCAAGCATGGGGCTGAAGAGTTCGACCAAAGCTGGAGAGCGATAGGCTACAAGGTGTCGGTGTGGATGGACAAGAATCCAGCTCGTTGCTTTATCCCAGTATTCATAGTGTCGTCCATGCCAACTTGTGCGCAATGGATTTTGTCCAGGCACCCCTCAGCCACTGTCCAGGTTCGCAAGGCATATCCTAAGTACGAGTACAAGTTGTGAGCACCTTTGCAGCTGTGATGTTTCTCCTGAAGCTTCAAACCGGCGAAGCCTTCAGCTTTTGCCAGCTAAGCCAGAGTTCGAAACGGGGTCTGAAACTGAGTTTCACGTGTGACCTCCAGAAGAAGACATTTACAGGACCTCCAAATTCAGCACGTCCGGTTTGAGCTTCTGAAACCTAATCCCATTTGGGCGTCCGCGGGTTTATCCCGCGTTGTGCCAAGGGCGTCCGTCCAAAAGGCAACGCCCGGTTTGAACCTTCGCTCTTTTCACGGGACAAATCAGTGGGTTTGGGCTCAGAAACCTTCGGCCGAGCGTCATAGGCTTTGCAGACTGCGAGAAGAAGTCGTCCTGCCAGGTGATGATAGGTTCACAGGGTCTCTCTTGTCAAGCCGCCGCCTGCCCTACCAGCTAGAATCAAGCAATGAGTCCCTAGGACAACTGTCGTCATACGCGGCTTCACCGTTCAAAGAGCCGCACCGAAGCAGTATTGGGTCACCGTCAAGAGACACAGCCCCTCTGATCAGGTCCGGATGCGGATCGTCTCTCGACTTCTAGCCAAGTGTCGGATTCCTTGCAATCGTCGGGGAAACCTTAAATGTCTCCCTGAGCCTCCGGCCTGACATGTAGCAGTTGAGACGGAAGTGGTAGAAGTCGCATGTTGGCCGTTTTGCGTGGCAGCAGAAGTCTGAATGGCCAAGAACGGTTCCACAGCAAACTTGGAAGCCTGCCAAACAGCATTGATGCACCAAACGCAACAGAAGTACAGCCGGTTGACATGGACATGACCCCAACATGTTGACCCCCATATTCATCAACCCCAATTTATTAATAGGGGGTGTTCCCTTCCAAAAGTGATGATTCCCCACAAAATCCAGGGGCACCCCCCTATTAATAAACTGGGGTTGACTACTATGGGGTCAACATACAGTGTGTTCTACCCGTGGGGCAATGCAAATATTGCTTGAAACAATCTCTTCTTTGCGGGTGGGTGCGAAAGGGTCGGCCGTGTCTTCGACTTGGGGTGGTGCGTCGTTCACAAGGGCTTGTGAAACGCCGTTTTGCTCAACCGGCAAAAGTTGAATCCGCATTTTTCATTTTTTTCTGGGACACCAAGCGGAGACCGTAACCCCTCACCAGGAAGTCTCTGACTTGGCCGGGCCCTGCGCGCGCGACAGGCACAAGTGCGCATTGCTCCCTAAAAATCCCACTTTGATCCCAGTGACCCTGTCAACACATTGTGACTTATTGAACCTCTGCAAGCCTTGGTAGCCCTGGCTACATTTTTCGTCCATCCCAGTCCTGGCTAACGAAGCAAGGCTCTTTGCAGGGCATCGGCCTTGGTGCACGGCGTTCCGCCCAATGCGTGTGACGAAGCCACCCGAACCCCTGGTCAAACGGCCCCGGACTCCGGACGGCGGCGCAACGCCGCGAGCGGTTTGCATCTGACCCGTTGTGAGTTCATTGCTTAAAGCGGGAGAATGAGGAGTCCGCCACAAAAGTTCAGAGTCGCGTTGCAGAACCAGGACCCTGCAGGGAGCGACAGCAAACAAAAACAACAGCAAACAAGAACGACAGCAAACAAAAACGACAGCTTGAATCCTCAGATCAATTTCCTTTACCTAAACATTGCAAGTATCCAACCACATCCAACTGCAGAGCTTGCAGTACGAGAGCTCCCCAGGCATAAAAAATGACCGACGAAGACAAATTGGGATGGACTGTGGCTCGCCCCCCATGTCCAATGGACCCCCAAATCTCTCAAAGGAATTTGGGGAGCACCCCAACAAGTTCAGGTTGATGAACGCAGACGCATCACCAAACACTTCAGAATGGAAACTGGCCGACTGCAGGGCTATGGCGTTTTTCTTGGCTCAGTTGACAGGAAGCCTGCCTACCACTTGCCTTGGCCCAAATCTGGGGTACACCACCTGGCCTTATGTGCACGCGACTGCAGATATTCGCAGCTTTTGGTTTGAACCACCGATGACAATGGACAGGAACAGCCAATCTCTTGCTATCCCTGCTAGCCTATTTGCTGTCCAAGCTGATGTGGGTCACTTTGATGGTTTCCTTAAAAGAAACCTCGACCTAAGATGGGCCCAAGGAAAGGGCCTCGACGACAGCGCACAATTTCTGCCCCGAAGAACCAATTGGAGGATCCTGAAAAAGGGTGTGTGTCCGTTGACAAGGGCTACCAAAGGGTGGCTTTGCAAGGCAAGTGCGAGACTTCCCCACGCGTGGACTAAGTGGACCATGTTGCTTTTCGAGACTTTTGCACCCAAAACTCACCAGTTTTGACTGTTGACCTCTCAGGGCGGCGCCCGTAACTGATCCCTTGCACTGTCCTGCGGGACAAACAAATGCGCGGCAAACCATGCGAACGTGAAGGGCTTCGGATCCGGTTCCCTTAGCAAGAAGATGACCTCCTGGGCTGCGCTCAGATCCCCTGCTAAAAGTTTGACTTTGAGTGGGTTACATGCAAACTACCACTAAACCCTAAAAGCCTAAAAAGCTAAGGAACCGGACGGCTGGGGGCCACCAAGCCTTCCATTTTTTCGGGGGCGGCTTCTTCACCTGCTCTTGGAGGCCGAAGCAGAGAAATCAATCGGATCCAGTTTGGGTTGCTGGCTCGGTTGGACCCAAATGGGTTGCTTGCGACCGTTTCTCTGGACATTTTCTTGGAGCCCGTTTTGGAATCGACCACAAGTGCCCGGCTGCCCAGTTCAGAACCCCAGGATCTGGGTTGAGATGCCAAGGGAATCCCCTCAGTGGAGAAAGTAGCGCCGCGTTTGTGTCAAGCAGAACCTGAGCATCATAGCTGGCCTTTTGGAAAATAGATGGCCCTGGTAAATGGAATAAACCCCATCTAAACCAGTGCCATCTATTTTTAACCAAACTCACCCAAAAAGGACACCTATGCTGAACATGTTTATGTTTGGTGTGTGTGGGTGCGAGGGGGTGGGCCAAGTACAGGGGGTCTGGAAAAGACCCATTTGACATTGCCCCCAACTAACCACGAGCGAAAAGTCATCACTTGCGCGAACGCGCGATCAATCCGGAGGACCCTATGTTAAGTTTCAACGATTTTACGCAACACCAGTCCATTTCCGCAAATGGGCGTGGATCAACATCAAACCACCGGGACCGCAGGTCTTTGTCCTTGTGTCCATTTAGCAGGGTTCCATGTTGGGTACTTAGTTTTGATCCTCATCCACATGTTGGAAACCCTTTTCTGCTCAAGCTTCAGGTGAATCCCTGAACCAGCCCCAAAAAATATGCCCGCTATCAACTGGTGCAATTTTTATAAAGGGTTTGAATATACCACAAGCCGATAGGAACTTGTCTCAACCTGGCTCCATCCCCTCCATGAAGAAGGGGTACCAAGGTCTGGGCTTATGGCTTGCCTTTTGAGAAGATTGGGCGCCTAACATTTTGCCAACGCCGAGTGGCCCCCACAGAACCCCCACAGACTGCCCCCACAGACCCCCAAAACACCCCAATTCGAGCGCCTTCTCTCCGCTTGCGCCGAGGCGAGCGCAAGCCTGCAAGATCTTCAAAATCCCGTTTTGGACGAAGTACCCTCCCTCTGTCAGTACAGGGGGTCCCTTTCAAAAGGACATTAATCTTCAACGTACCTCCCCACAGGTCCCATCCAAAAATCAGGCGGCCAAAGAAAACACCTCCAAAAATGCCAAGTGTCTTCTAAGGATGTACCTTGTGCCGCTTTTTTTGCCGCTTTTGCCCCCCAAACAAAATCCTCAAGAGTCACTTGGACTTTTTTTGGGACGGTTTGTGTGGACGTGGTTAAAAAAAAAAAACTGCCACATCAATTGGCATAGACCGGGCAGGCAAAAAAAACGTTCCATTTCAGTGAACATCTCCAAATTATAGTTAAAGGCAATGGCCCAATCAGCAACCAGGCTGATTGATGACTGGACAAAATACAAGAATTGTCAAATGTATTGGTTTGGGCCTTCAATGTTCAACCCACAACTCAGTACTTTGAAAATAAACCAAACAACATATAATGTGCATATTATATATATATATATATTATGCTGATCTATAGGATCGATGCAAAGATGACCTGGGCAATTCAAGTCCCAGACTCGTGCTTGAGGGGAGCCACAGCGAAGTACGCCGTGAGTGGGCGACCTCCTTCTTCTCTGTTCGATTATAAAATCTTGGTTGACGTTGGAAGGGGAGCAAAAAGATAAATTTTAGCAGTTCAGTGGGGGTTCAACCACTAAACCACAATAAACAAAAATGCAAAATGTTTCCCAACAACAACCATGATAAAGGGACCCCCCCACGGCAAAGAGAAGGAACCAAGGCACCGGAGAGTGTGACCTTATTTTGGTTCCAAACCCACGACAACATTCCAACCAACCGGGCATTCTTGCCCGAATATGGTCCGGTGACCCATCTTACAGGAAAACCCCCCCCCATGCCAAGAAAAGAAAACGACGAGAAACCAAGAGAAACCAAGAAACTACCAACAGATGCTTGGGGCGAGGGGAAACCACTCAGCAAAATCGGCTAGAACAAGATCACCAAGTTCCAGCATCAACCAAGAGACATCATAACTTCCCAAAAATGGGCCACCAGAAAACAACACAAAAACTGCAAGAGCAACTGTGGAAGGACAAACTCCATTTGGCACCGTTCAGAAGCCTTCTGGAATGATTATATTCCACGGCAAATACCAAGCCCAGAGGGTCCAAGTATCCTCTTCTTCTTCTTCTTCTTCTTCTAAGGATGTACTTATTCCCAGGAGGGACCTTTTTGGGACCAAACAACTGGCTTCATTCCCAGGGGTTCATTCGCCGTAGGCACCCCCCTTGCGCCCTCCCAGCCCTCCGCGCCCCACGGCAAGGCCTCGGGTCTTGGGTGAGCGAGCCCTTTGGAGCTGTGGAACCCCTGGGACCCCCGGCCATTTTGGGCCTTTGGAACCTGAAGACGGTTGTTGGCCCTCACCACACTAACGTGGAAGCTCCCGAAGGGACCTCTTTGAAAGACTTTGTTCCATTTACAGGATCGGCCTTCTGGGAACTTAGTCTGAAGGAGTGTAGTCATGGAAGCTGACGATCGGAGGGTTTCGGACGACGACTTCCTTTTGAGGAAACCCCCATGTCCACTTCTGAACAGATGGTAAGAATCGCAACCTAGCTTATAATCTGGCTAACTTGGAGCGGGCCCCGAAATCTCAAACCGAGATCTAAACCGAAATCTAAGGGTTGCCCGAAAACGTGGGGCACTTTTGCTTGAAGAACACGCACGCGACTGGTTGTATTTTTTCTTAAGGAAAACAAATGCAGACCTCGCAGGGTCACAGGCATCACCGCTTAGTTGCCAGGTGCTCAGGGTGAAGGAAGCTCATAGATCAACCAGGCAACTAATCCTGACTTCCCATTACCTCCATTTGGTTAAGGCCCCAAGAAAAAACACCTTTCCAGTAGTGATGAGTTCCTTTCAAAGCCAAGAAGGGAAACTAATAATAATCAAAAAAACATATTATTAAGCAAACGGAGGATTTCGGATCCCCGAATGTTCTGAGAATTGGTTGGTTCGTTTGTTTTGGCTGCCTTGTTCGCTTTTCTCCCATGTGGTTCCTTCTGTTCTCGGCAGGTTTGGTTGGTTTAGCTTGGGTCAGTCTTTCACGACTGCCAATTCGGTTTCTGCTCGGTGGCTTGAGTTGACAGCAACCCTGCCTACCACTTGCCGACACAAATCTGGGGTACAGCAACTGGCCTTTTTGACCAAACGGAAAGGAGCAACCTATACCTGCTTGCTATCCCCTATCTGTTTGGGAATAGAACGCCTGCCATGGAAAATGGGGGCTTGAGTCTTCTTGGCATTCTATTTGTGATGGCTCGACTCTGAAACCACCAACATGATCACACCAGCCCAAAGCGAAGTCATCCTAAAAACTATGGCTCTGAATTTCAAGAGCTCCAAAGTGGTTGGTGGACGTGAATCCCCACCGAACTGTGATGCCCACCAAGGGTGCTACAAAAACACCCACCCACCCATATATGAGAGTTCCTCAAACTGGATGTGCGACCCCTTTTGGTTGGCATGTATTGGGACACCTGAACATTGCAACTTGTAAATGGTGGTTTCAACCCTGATTTTGGTGTGGAAAAAGCCACATGTTTCAAATGGTTGCAACATGGAGATCTTTTACTCACTTCCTGAGCTGATTGGCCAAAAAAGGTCCGAACTTTCACCAACATGGTCTTCCCAAAAATTATAAAGTCCATGAACTGAAGCCCTGAAGCCAAGGGCTTGAACGGCCTCGCGCAACTTGAAGCCCTGAGGCTTCCGGCCCAGCATCTGTCCTGACGCGACGTCAGTGCATGGCCACCCTCTCAAACTGCGCAACCCTTGGAGTGGGCATGCAAAAACACCTTGCCTTTGCAGTCCCCTAACACAAAAACACCTTGCCGAGAGTGAAGCAAAAGTTGGAAACACCAACTTGCGATTGGTTTCGCAACTTGGTTCCTTCCTGAGAAATCAAGCCGCCAAACCCCACGGAACTGGGATATTATCAGAGGCGACTCTCTAAATTGTCTTGACCCCGAAGTATCTGGATCGCCTGCCGGAGGAATTTTGGTATGTGCCCTGAATTCCTCATGGGGCTGGGTATTATAGCAGCGGAACTCGGGACATGTGTTCAACCTTTTTGGGGCTGTGGCCAGTCAATCGCTTGCGGAAACTCCGGGCTCAGACCGGACTCGTAAGAGCCGTCTGGATAGCATATGCCAAAATGGGGGGAAATGGTGGCAGACGCATCAACCGAGCTGAAAAGGGTAGCCTCAACAAAACACACACACACACAAGGGAAACCACATGATAAATTACAAACTCGAGCCGAGTGAAACACGGCAAGCCTTTTGTTTGCCTGGGGGCGCTCCTTTAGTTGCCCTTAAAACCAGCCCCAAAAAGGGTGCCCTCCAAGCCACGCTCATTTGAATTCGAGGTCATCAGGTTGGGAAGAGAAAGGATTTCCCACCTCGGATTTCCGCAAACCTGGTGGTTTGCCGCCGGCGAACCACCGCCTTGATTTCAATCCCATCCTCGTTGGGGGCCAATCTTTGTTTCGCGAGAGACCAATGAACAGTTTTTTCGCCGGTGAAATTGACCCCTTTTGGATCTCCGAGTTACTCCCCTGCTAACTCAAACGCAGCCCAAAAAGGAGGTGAACCCAAGGAAGATTCCGCGACCTAAGTGTTTGCTGTCTTCACTCCATGTTCATCCGCAGGGGTAAAAAGGCAAGCAGAGAAATGGAATGGCCAAAGGGAGGGTTCTCGTTCTCTTACCTAAGCCATACCCAGCACACTCGTGGTTACTCCTGTAAAACGCAAGTCAACAGCATTGACACCATGTATCAACCACCTGGCTCATTGCCCCTTTGGTTTCTTTTAGTTTCCTAAGCTGCCCTCAGATCCACTGGTAAAAGTTAGGTGGAATGGAAACTACCACTAAACCCTAAAAAGCTAAAAAGCTAAGGGGACGGCGGCGAACCATCAAGTTTCCAGATGTGAACTGACCCTCCAATGGGGGTTTGTGTGCACCATTTGGGAGGGAACTCACCATAAATCGCAGCCGTATGGGTATGTGCAAAAATTGAGCGACCCCCAAAATGATGGCTTTATTTGTAGTTTCTCTTTAAACCAAAAATATATGGGTACCCTGAAACAGCACATACACACACACACACTATCACTCAACCATGTCCCAAACACGTAATCCCCGCCCGCCTTGAAGGCGAGCGGCGACTGCACGAGTGTGGCCCAAGTGTGGCCCGTATCCCTATCGGCGATTCAGGCGAAAACCGCCCGCTTCTCACCGGTCAGGGCAAAAGACAGCAACGGCACACTGTAGAAAAACAAACATGAACATGGCGTTCCTGCCGCTTGTCACTCTGCGTCTTCTTGTGGTGCTGCTTTTGATTCTCTGTCTTCATCAACAGGTGCGTGATTCTTGTAAAGTGCTGCTTGGCCGACTGACGCACTCGCGGACTCGCGGCCCGCTTGCGGGGCTTGCGAGGGACCAACTCGGGCTTCCGGGTCAGAGCCAAACGCGCTGGGCCGAAGGCTTGCCCGATGTGTGTTGGATATGAATGGGGTTGAACGGCTACTAATCTAGGTCCTTCAGTAGAGAGGTTAGAATAAGTTGGGACCAACTTTTTGCTGTAGTCTATTTTAGTAGGGGACCCTCCCCCAAAAAAAGTAAAAAGGGCACTACTGGGGGACCTAGCCGATTCATGTCGGATATGAATGGGTTGAACACCTACTAACCCCTGATTAGGAGGTGGTACCGGTACTCCCCGCTTCATCAGATTGAGGCGGCCAAGTATGGCTGTACTTCTGCAAGACCAAACATTTTGGAGGGATCTTTACTTTTTGGCAGAAACCCCTCCAACAAAGGCTGCCAGGTTGATGAATTCGGGGTCGATTGCGGCGTGCTGAGTGAATTTTAGTTGGGAACCCACCAACGGATATCATTCAAACCGGGATTTCTGTCCGCCAAACATCTTTGATTCCTGATTGAAATATTTGCAGCCACATGAGCGCGCAAACACGCCGCCCGAAGGAAAATCATCACATCTCTTCAGAACCTTTTGATCAACCGTACAGACCCCAAAAGGAACTTAGAGGAGAACCCCCAAGAGGAGTTGAAGCTAATTGGCCATTTGTTTTCCAAAAGGGAAAGTGGTTTGCAGGTGGTGATCTGAGCACAATTTGCTCTCGGCTGTTTCGCTTCCGACTGGAGGCGATACCTGCTTTGCTTAAGTAGACGAAGAACCCTTGGGCAACACCTCCATCAACAAGTTGCAGCGCACAACACCCGTTCTAATTACCGTCCATGTGCAACCCAAGGATTCTGTTCTTCACCCCAGGATTCCTCCATTTGATGATATTTCTAGATCATGCCGTGTTCACTTTTTGGAAGGGTGTAATCCGGAATTATCTTGGGGTGGAATATGAAGCCCCTGTAGATCCTCATTTAAAGTCAGCCCGCGCCGTCCCAATCAAGCTAAGGCGGGAATGAGTAGTAAAATGAGTGCAATGAGTGGATCAAAGCCCAATGCAATTGCAACACGTCTAACAAGTGCAGCCTCACCTGCCCATCAAACAAGTTGCCCAAATCTCAATGTGATCGCAAGAAAAGAGATGATCTCCACAGCAGCTCTTGCCACCGGTATGGCAATAAAATCAAAGAGCCCCTCCTAAATTGGCAGATCGGAAACAAAACCTTTGGAACCTGCCATAGGGTCTGCGAGGCTTTGTCGGAATGAGATGGACATTGGCGACAGATTCGGGCCCGTTTACAAGACACTAGACACGTCGTCTCATTGGTTCTAACTTAGACCCCTTTTTTCGGGAGCAAGTAGTCAAGCAATGTCAAGGCAGTGCAGATTTTCCATCCGTCGTCGCGCTACCCCACTCCAGGCGACTAGCGAAGGCTAGCCGCGTTGGTTGCCCCATCTGGGCAGCTACAAGAACGTGGAAACGATTAGAGTGTGGAGCCTTAGACTTTGCCCTCCATTAAGAGTCACCACAGATTGGAACATGGTTTTGCGGTTGATCTAAATTTTCGTTCCACTGTTTGTGGGCGGCAGGGTTCCAAGAGTGACCCTGTGGAACAAAGACAGTCCAAACAACTCCCTTCTTTCAGTGGGTCAAAGAAAGCCTAGACTTGCGTTTACCACTTGAACGTTAGACCATGTTCCCTAAACAACTTATAGTCCAGAAACTGGGGAAGTGAGACAAGATGGCTTCAACTCAATGAAGCCACAACTGCCAACTTTAATTGACGGTGCAACCCACACCTCCTCTAATTCTGCACGCAAATGATTTGACAGTCGCCATGGACGCAACAACTTTGACTGAGGACTGGTTCGCAGGTTTTTGGTTGCGCATGCCGAATTCAGAATAAGCATCCTGCAAGTGGTTTTGCTCATTCGAAAGCACTTCTCAAGGATGAGCCTCAGCACACATGAACCGTTCGAGCCCTTCCAGTGTGCCCCAAGAAAATGCAGCGCTGCGGAAGGTGGGAAAACCCACGGCAAAAGAAGAAACACACACCTGGTGCCACACAGCTGGTGCACAGAAATACCTGGCGCCTAATTTAACCATTCGGCCAGCTTCCGTTTGCTGAAGGCACTGCTCAGAAAACAGGATTTACCATCCAGCAAAGAAAACAATTCGCCGTGAAACATCACCTAGAGAAAGTCACGGGACATGTTGAAAACCGCGCAATTCAAAGCCGGCACGCGATGACCGCGCTTACGAAGAGAAGTTCAGCCCGACAAGCGTCAGTGCAGGACGCTCAAGCGAGACATGTTGGTCTCAAATATCCCAAGTTTGTTCCAAAACTTCTTGATCAGATCCGATATGATTGCAAAAATACAGGAAGTGAAGACCGCCGCTCAAACTCCCGGTGTTTCAAGGAACGGTAGGTATGGTACAAACCACTCCCGGAACAATAACTCTCACGACCCAACCGCCTCTCCTCAGAAATTCAAGAGGACTTGCGCCCGCTGGTATGAAGTTCCAAAGTCCGTCTCATCCCTCGTTGGCCGCCCAAACTATATGGCTTCGGAGCGAACTGACTACCAACTCTTAATCCGCACCCATTCTTCGTCATCTGCTGCAATCTTTCATCATGCGAGGCCGCGGCCTCCGCGGGCGCAAGGGGGGCAGGTGGCGCAAAGCATGCCCAACAACATGATCCTGGGAGCGAGGGAAGAAATGAGCAACTAGGCTGGCTTGTTTCGTGCTCATTGGCAACATGGACCTCAGCCTTGTGTTTCAACGAGGCAAGAGTTGTCCTGTAAACAAAAACCAAAAACTAACATGCATAGGCTTGTATGGCGCAAACATCACCAGTCTAATAGTTCCTCTGTCGAGGCATGTGGTTCATGTGAAGCATGCTTCACAGCCACGCCGACGCGCAAAATGCATCTTTCATCGTCACCAACGAGCAGCCGCGCACGCGCGTTCCATGCTGCCTGCGTGACGAAACCCGCGCTCGCTGCAAACACTCACCCGGGAAGGTCGCGTCTGCGCATTCCTGCCCTCCCCTGTTTGGGTAAGGCTGCCAACGAAGCTGGAAGCCACAAACTAGGGACACCTGAAGCTGCTAGCTTGAACATATTCTGACTGGGCATACAAATGACAAAACATGGTGACCTTGGAAACTTTGGGGGGGCGGACTCCCTTGAACCCCCCCACAACCGAAACAGTTGGAACGTGGGTACTGGTCTCGGGATCCGGACCTCGGCGGCCTTGGCCAACGGGATTTCAGGGCTCGTCTTGGCGGTTTTTGCGGGGAAAATGGACGGGTTGCCCCACCATTTTCGGTCTCTGACCGGCGCCCAACTAAGCCCTTAGTAAGCCCTTATTCAGGCCTTATTCAGGGCGTATTTGGGCTCCCTCCCCCCCCTCCTCCCTCCCCCCCAGCCCCATCAAATAGGCGTCCTTACTCTGGTTAGGTCGTTTGGAAGGTCGTTGGCCCGCGATGGTTCCCTCATGGTCCTCCCCAAATGAACAGCAATATTGTCAGTGACACGCGAAAAGGTACAACAAGGCCATTATATCAGGATTTACCTTATAACTCTTGTTGAGAAGTGGAAGCAACTAATGCTTCTAAGGCCATCCACCTTGGCCCAAATCCGCGATACACGGAAACAAAGTTCCGATTCTGTTCCACACCCGTGTTTGCCACAAAACATCAGTCTGTTTTCAGGCCCCCCACCCCAAAACAAAAAAAGAGTGTATGTCGATGAACAACAAAACAAAACAAACAAAATGTGGCCGCAGAAAAAGACACGCCCACATGTTTGGCGGTGCTGCCCCAATTCCTCTTGCAATGCAATGGTTGGAGCAGGGGCTCAAACAAACGGCTTACGTGCCGACCAGTAGGAACACCCATTTGCGGGGCGGGATATTCAACTGGAAAGCGTGTGGAACCGGTCTATGAAATAGAGTCTAGAGAAGCCAAACTCAATTGCTGGCTTACTCTCACCTGAGTCATAATCACAACCCGGTAGAAAAATGGCTTACCCAGAACCATGTACAGGATTAAGAAGGCGGATATCCGCAGCTATTTATGGCTGGGATTGGCCTTTACTAACCTTCATCTACCACAGGGTTTTGAGAACGTGGCTCACCTTGGCCCTTGCTTTGCTCCTTTGGCTTCATGGGGAACGCGGGGAACCCGGGGGGGGGGGGGGGTTGTGGGGGGGCGTGGGGTGGGTGGGTGGCGTGGGTGGCCCAAATAAGCAGAAATTGCTAATTTTTGAGAACTTGATGCTGCCGGATTTTCTCAAACACGTGTGTTTTCAAGCTTTTCAAAGCCAATTGAGCAGAAACGGCCGGTTTTTGAGAGGCCAATCTTAATGAGAGAAAGAGAAGGGCCGGATGTTTTCTTACGAGTGTATGTTCAAACGTTTGAAGGCCAACCAAGCAGAAACGGCTGGTTTTGGAGAGCCTGATGCCCGTCTCAATGAGAGACAGAGAAGGGAGGCCAGTCTTAATGAGAGACAGAGAAGAAGGGCCGGATTTTCTCAAACGAGTGTGTTCTCAAGCGTTTGAAGGCCAAATAAGCAGAAACGGCTGGTTGTTGAGAACGTGATGCCCGTCTCAATGTGACACGGGAAGGGCCGGACTTGCTCAAACATGTGCGATTTCAAGCAGTTTGGGGTGAAATAAGCAGAAACGGCTGGTTCATGATGCCCGTGTTAATGAAATTCAGGGGTCGGATATGGTCGGATTGTCTAAAACATGTGTGCTTTCAAGTTTTTTAAGGGGGTCGGATTCTCGCACACCTGGCCACACTTGGCGTGGTAGATGAAGCCCCGGTGCGCCGAATAACACCCAGCAGATTCGAGAAATCCCTATTTCGGAAACCACCTCGTACTTCGGGGTTTGGGGCTCGCCTCAGGCCAGTGAGCTGGCTATAACTTGTCTAGCTTCAATCCAACTTCCAAAGAACAGTCGCTTCGGGAGTTTCCTGGGGAATGGAGCCCTTTTCAAGGCTCTTTGTTGGGTTTTTCCGAGGAACCTCCAAAACTGTGAAGCCCACAAGCGGAAGGCCCCCAAACTCTCAGGAAGCCTGTTCCCAGACAAAAACCTCAGGGCACAAAAAGCTGAGGGCAAACACCAAAGGCTACTCAACAACTTCCACATCCACTCTGATGCTTCTGGAGGGTTGCAACGCTTCAGCAACCCAAATAATAGAAAAGGATCATGATAAGGTCAGACATGGCTTTCGCTCCATTTCTGCAGCATTGATTGTTCAACAACAGGCCTTCCCAAGAAGGTATCAACTGGATGGGCAAAAAAGGGGGAGGGGCCTTTTTCGGCAAATGATTTTCAAGAACACCCCCAAAAGCAGAAAATCCCGAAAAAGCCACCCGCTGAGCGTCCGCAAGATTTGCCCTCTGCCCGATCAAGTTGGGTCGGCCGTTTTTTGACCCAAGCACAAGGAACAAGGCAGCGCGCCGGGTTTTTCAGGCCCCTCCTGACATGGGTTGGACTAGCACTGATGACAACCATCGCTGGGGCCCCGGCTTTCATGAAGCCTGGGTTCACCTGAGGACAGTGAGTCCATAGCCTATTGGGGGCTGAAGGATCCAACACAAATTCAGCCAGGATCAAACATATTAGCCTATGTGTCTGTATGATATTGTAGTACTAGTAGCAGAGGTCGTTTTAGCAGTAGTAGGCCGTTGTGCTGGTGGTGGTGGTGGTGGTGGTGGTGGTGGTGGTGGTGGCGGTTGTGGTTGTGGTTGTGGTTGTGGTGGTGCTGGTAGTGGTGGTGGTGGTGGTGGTGGTGGTGGTGGTGGTGGTGGTGGTGGTGGTGGTGGTGGTTGTGGCAAACGTGGTGGTTGTGGCAAACGTGGTGGTCGTGACAAACGTGGTGGTGTGGTGGTAGTGGTCGTGGCACACTACAAGCTGCTGTTTCCTGCAGACCGCGCGGAATACTACCTACTAACTGCCATTTCCTCCAGACTGCGCAGGATAACTTAGCAACTACCTTTATCGATCAACAATTTCCACGTGCCTTGCGCAAGAATGCCTTCGTAGTTTCAGGTACCCGCCAGAGAAGTGGCAAAAATATATTCCAACTCAAAAAAGCTGCTTTCCAGCATACAGCATCTAAATTAACTGCTCGACCCGCCCATGTCGGAGCTCCAGCTGCTTCAGAAGCTGGTGAGCTGGTGGTCCGCATGCCATCCAAATCCCATCATCGTGCAAGTCTTGCCCATCCCGAACTTACTCCCAAGTCTTGGGCACCGAAATGCAACAAGAACATCTGTGACTAAGTGAGCGTGCTTTCTTTGACAATAGATTTAAACTGCACTGCACCCAGAGGAAGCTGGCTGAAGACATGGCCCTACGTGAAATGGCTCTTCCATGTGTGCGCAAAGCGCCTCAGCCACCTGAAAAGGGTTTCTAGCCCGAACACTCACACCAAAATATTTGCAGATGGTGAGTTGTAGAAAAGATGGCCCCTTGCTGGGCTTTCAGTTTGGGAGGTTTGTCCTGGCGGAGCCGCTCGGATCGATCGAGTGCCGCTTGAGTGGACCTTCAGGTTCCTTCTTCTCAACTTTCTGTTTGGAACCCTTCAAACTTCCTGAGTGCAGTGGCCAAAACAGCCTGAAAATTTTATTGACCACCAAAATGATCTGCCCAAACAGTTTAGACATCAAAACTGTGTTTGTGTCCGTGCTCGCTAGAGAGGGAGAGAGCAACAAGGAATGGAACGAGAAAGAGCAGGATAAAAAAGACACATCAAAGATGAAATGCTAAGAGAAAAGGGATAACAAGAAAGAACCCCCAGCAGAGAAAGATGCACACAAAGAGAAGACACAAGAGAAAGAAACAAAGAGACACAAAGGGGGAAATAAGCAAGCTCCAAACTATACTTGTATCTTTGAACCCCCCACAGCTCCTTGTTTCTTTGATGCGCATGCCAGTAAAAGAAGTACAGTGAGACAATGCCAGTGGAAGGAAGTACATGCCACTGAGCGTCTTTGTCTGCTTTCAAAAGCTCAAGCACAGCCAACGTTTCAAACACTCTGCGCCTGAAACGGTATGGACTCTGGCTTTTGTGAAGAATCCCTCTCGTTTAAAGAAGTTGCCCAACGGGTCGCTGCTACGAACTGGCTTCATCTCAAAACACATCCTGAAACACGGGGAAACATGTTTCCTTGTTGACCGGGACACCCTATCAATAAACTGGGGTTGAGGAATCCGAGGTTCCCATTGAAGGGAGCCCAACCCCATACGTTTTCTCACTTCCTGAGGGGTTGGCCAGAAAAAGTCCACACGTTTTATTTAGCACTAAAATGGTCCTCCCAACAAGGGGCTGTGGTCCAGGAACCTTGAACACTTGACAGCTGGTGGGGCCCTCAGGGTTGCGGGTGGGTTGCCCGTGCCTGCCTTCAGGGAGCCAGGGAACGTCGCAAGCGCCAAATCCGCCTTTCCGATGGATGGACCCAGCTACCATTCCGTTTGGAGCAACCCTGTAAAACTGGTCCCATTATTTATCACTACCAAAGTCACCCGCCAAGTGACAGCTTAAGGGGGAAACACCCCCAGCTGGCTTTGATAACACCTGGAAACAATCAAAATATTGACCCCAGAATAAGGTTACAAACTGTGGATGGACCAAATCTACGCCACGTAGAATGAAGGCCTATGACTGGTCGAATTACTACATCCAACTGCTGCCTGGAGCGGGCTTTTTTGTCCTGCCGCCGTTCTTGTAGATCACTGGGGAAAACTACCGTCATGTCAAACTTAGCAAACATACCAAAGGTTTACAATAGTTCTAAGGGTTAATTCCCCATTTTGTTCATTCTTGTTTGTTTTCAGAAACCTCCCATTTCCCTGACATTTCGGCAACTTTCAAAACATAAGGATCCTAAAGATCCTTGAGAATGGGGAGGATTTGGCTATATGGCTACGAAACCTCTAGCAATGACGGGCACCACTGGGCCACAGCCAAGCAACACCACACCCACACACACACAGACACAGAAACAGACACAGACACACAGACACACAGACACACAGACACACAGACACACAGAGACACAGAGACACAGAGACACAGAGACACAGAGACAGAGACACAGAGACACAGAGACACAGAGACACAGAGACACAGACACACAGCCACACAGGCACACAGACACACAGACACACAGACACACAGACACACAGACACACAGACACACAGACACACAGACACACAGACACAGACACACAGACACACAGAGACACAGAGACACAGAGACACACAGAGACACAGAGACACAGAGACACAGAGACACAGAGACACAGAGACACAGAGACACAGAGACACAGAGACACAGAGACACAGAGACACAGAGACACAGACACACAGACACAGACACACAGACACAGACACACACAGACACAGCCACACAGACACAGACAGACACAGACACAGCCACACACCCACGCACCCACCCACGCACACACACACCCACCCACCCACCCACCCACGCACCCAGCCAGCCAGCCAGCCAGCCAGCCAGCCAGCCAGCCAGCCAGCCAGCCAGCCAGCCAGCCAGCCAGCCAGCCAGCCAGCCAGCCAGCCAGCCACCCACACACACACACACACCCACACACCCACACACCCACACACCCACACAGGCATGCACCCACACACGCATGCACCCACACACGCATGCACGCACACGCACGCACACGCGCACGCGCGGGGGGGGGCTTTATCATCCTGCATGAGAGCATCTAAGTCTAAGTTTGATTGGACATGGACGCCTTGGCGGGCGTCATTTACAAGACGATCCATGTCCACCCCATTTGGCGGTCCTTTGTTCCACAGTTCGGCACTCGTGCGTGGGACTCTCATCAGATGTTTATTGGTCTGAGGGTGGTCTTTTTGGACGTATGAAAGAGCATGAGAGGGAGCAAGGCTCGGAAGGCTTTAATCCGATTCATCCCTCCCTAGCCCAGTTTTGAAGAGACAAGCAAATGGGTAGTTCTGGAATCTCTATTGAAATGAGTTGCTTGTTTAGGGTTCCCTACATATGGACCACTATCAAACATACTGTGGATGGACCAAATCCTGGACCACCCAAGAAACCCTGAAAGGATGACTCCTTAGTTTCAACCACGGTTTCAAGTAGTGCGAACTGATTCCGCGACCATCAATAGTAGTTTATTGGTTGGGTCTCACAAGCTGAGTTCCCTTTTGAACATGTCAATGGGGGATTCGGGCTTCTCACTTGAATTGGGCTGGCAGGGGTCGTCAAACGTCCGACTAGATCTTTCTGGGGCTGTTTGCATGAACCGGGCTGTGGGAAACCGTCTTGGGAAAACAGAGCTGCTCAAAAAACATGGCCTCATCCCCTTTGTGTGCCAGGGTCAGTTCGCTCAAGGAGAAACTAACAACCTATGAAACCCTAGGGGCCCCCGCTTAGGTTTTTTGAGCACATTGTTAGAAAGCTGGTCTTCCCAAATATACACTGCCCAAAGTGGCGCTTAAAGGTCAAAGCGAATACAATCCTCCTAGAATGCTAGAGGAAGGGGGAAGCTTTTTACAGGGATCCTTACATTATACACCTGAACATTGCCTTGTAAATGGTGGTTTCCCTTTATTTTGGTGGAAAAAGCCATGTTTCAAATGGGCAAAAAGCCCTGTGATATTATAAACTTAAAAGGGCGTGAGAATTGACCGTTCCACGGACACACAAAACGCACTTGTTAGTTCCATTCACGACTGACTCGACAATGTCTTTTCAATACAGCCAAGAAGCATAATGTCTTGTCTGACTGAAGTGAAGGACACCACCGAGTTCCGATGTTCCGCTTCATATGTGGGATTAAACTTTAACTAGGGACCTTCCTGAACATTGCGTTGCGGGGATTCGTGCCCACCGCTTTGCAAGAGGTTCCCTATCGGAGCGATTTAGTCAACCCAAACAGATCAAGTCAATTTGGCGGAGACGTGTGTTTTGAGTCACGGCCTCAGCGATGAACTGGTCCAAGATCATGGCCTGGCAGATGAGCACCAGGGTGCTGTTTTGGGAGGGGGTTGGAAAAAGACAACATATCCCCATTTGAGTAGTGTTTGTTATTCCCTTATAATTCACATGAAATTATTCAACCTTCCGCCGACCGTTTACATATATAGTGGAGAGGCAAAAAATGACTCATGTGGCTCAAAAAACAACATCCCCTTCTGGCACCAGATGATTTTTTAAATCCCAGAAAATCTCTGGGTGCAGTTCAAGGCCCTCAAAATGCTCACTGTAGCGGAGTCTTGGCAGAGGTTTCAGGGGGTGGAGTAAACTGGGAAATGCACTGGCTCAATGACGAACCAACGGACAAACCAAGTTGGCCTTTCAGGGTGTCTCATACTGTAGGCTGCATGCATAAAGTGACATATGAACCCCATCACGGCCATTTTTCTTCAAGGAGCA
The DNA here is from genome assembly GCA_963377175.1 of Effrenium voratum. Lineage (NCBI taxonomy): Eukaryota > Dinophyceae > Suessiales > Symbiodiniaceae > Effrenium > Effrenium voratum. The sequence continues at coordinate 404,862 of CAUJNA010003587.1, read as the reverse complement.
GAAATTGCGAAACGCCTCTGCCAGACGTGCGGGTTTCCGCCGGAAGGTTTCTGAGCAGCTCGTGGAAGGACTAAGAGTAACCTTCGCGGCTGACCCTCGCGGGCCAAGAGCAACCACGCAACAAAACTCGGAGTCAAACTATGCGGCGATTTTCGCGGACAGTCCCAAACCAAAGCCCTAGCAGACGGCAGAAGGCACCCTTCCGCAGGTATCCCGGAACCATTGTTTTCATGTCAAGAGAAATGGCGGCAAGCAAAGGACACCGCTCGAATGGCTCTTTTCGTGTGTTTGTATGTATTGAGGGTGCCCTTCTTGGAGCTAACGGCAAAGCAAAAGGAGCCCTGGTCATTTCGGGGCTCGGAGCCGTTAGGATTCTTACATTTTGTTCTTACATGTCCATGTGTGAGGCCACGCTCTCTCTGTGGACTGATTTCCCAAATGGTCGGCACACCAACAACTTGGGGTTGCCATAAGCGCTCATTGTCATTTTTTTTCAGGGACCTCCCCCCCGGATTTTTATTTTTGTCATTCTTTTCAGGGACCCCCCCATCCAACCAAAAAAACCGACAAACACACTGGGTTTCCTTTAAAGCCACCAAACCGGATAGCTCCAAAAAAAGACCGTGCCGCCCATTTGGAGGCCCCATCCTTGCGCCTGGGTGGGCTCATCGGGATCTAGCGCGTCCAGGGTGCGGTACATGTACCGCCGGAACCTGCGACTCGCCATGTGAAACATGGGGGGCCGTTCCCATGAGCTGCGACCAAGCCAGTTTTCCAAGGTCGCAGTGCGATGTGGCCGGAGTGCGATTACCCCGCGAACCTTCCTCAAAAATCACAGAAAGTGGGACGAATACCACATGTTCCATGGTTATTGCCCTCTTTGAGCAGTATTCCGAGATACTTCCACGACTTTAAATCGATATCCAGGGATGTGCGACCTACACAAGGGGTCGCAAGTGGCCAAGGGAATCCGTGTCGTGAGGTAAACTGCCTGGTTTTACAATCGCAGACCCGCAGTAGCTTCAGTTTCGGTCCACTTCCAAGAAGGTTGTGGGAATTGCCCACTTCTGACAAATCTAAGGCCTTCCTTAGTGACTAAGTCTCCATTTGTAGCTGAGGTTGTCTGCTATCACAGTGGGAGCCAACTAACCGTCCCACAAACCCGGCGGCGTTCCTGGATTCTGTGATACCAGGAAAGAAGGATACCGAATTGATTGCACCATTGTGGAAGATCACGCTTTCTGCGATACTACCAAGGGAGGCCATCCCCATGACTATCTCGTCACAAGGAGGACTTCTTTGGTATCACAGAATGTGGCCAACCCAGTTTTCCTTCAACCAGTTCCATGAGTGACGGACAATATTCATCCTAGGCCACCCAACATTTCCCTGGTTTCTCACAAAACCCAAGAACTTTGCCCAATTGAACCAACCATACTGTGGACGGACGAAATCCAGCACCACCTAAGAAACCAGTGGAAACCATTGTTTTTCTCGGTATTTACATTGGAATCGCATCATTCCAGCGTTTCTGAACGGTGGTGCAATTTCTGGATTTCCATTTCAACCATCCACGGCAAGTCCCCCTATGACTCCTGCACAGCATGGAGATTTTCGGACCCCATCGGTTCCTGGTGAAGGTCACAGGGCCCTCAGCGTTCAGCTCGGACCGGAAGATCTGAGAGTACCTCACGGACGGGTCCAGATTTTTTGGGTGAGGGAGTCCCCTTTCTTTGGCGGGTTTTAATGGAAAGCCAGCAGCAAAACAAACATTGTGGGGGGGGGGTCCCTGAAAAAAAGAGACCCTTCCAGTTCGCCTTCAGAGGTGACAGGGGCTGATTTGTTCCAACAAGAGGTGCGTGGGATTCCAACAAGCTTCTGAGAAGCTCTGCCCAAAGGACCTGGGGTTCATAAGGCGAAAAATGGGTGGGCAAAGAGGAAGCCCAAAGGAAGAGCAGGTCACACCGCAAAAAACATGGGAACCCCAGGCGTTTGGAGGAATCCTTGGGATTGCTTCCTTCAAGCTCCGTGGCCACACGCCAGCGCCTGCTTTCGCTATGACAAACCTCAGACCTAGATGCGCCGCAGCCACCTCAACTGGACTTTCTTCTGCGCCTTTAGCTCATTGCGCCG
>CAUJNA010003587.1:337729-397729 GCA_963377175.1 Effrenium voratum | reverse complement strand
GGGGAAAACATCGTAGGGAGGAAAAGGGAAAAACTCAGAGGGAGAAAGGGCCTTAGGGGGGCAAGGGGAAATGGATCTCAACAGGGAAAGGTTGCAAAAGATCTTAGGGAGGAAAAGGGAGAAGATCTCAGGGGGGGAAAGGCCTTAGGGGGGAAAGGGGGGAGAGGATCTGAGCAGGGAAAGGGGGGGAAAGACCTTAGGGAGGAAAGGGAGAAGATCTGGGGGCAAAGGCCTTAGGGGGGAAAGGGGAGAAATGATCTCAACAGGGAAAGGGGTGGAAAAGATCTTAGGGAGGAAAGGGAGAAGATCTGGGGGAAAAAAGGCCAACAGGGACAGGGGGGAAAGATCTAAGGAAGGAAAAGGGAGAAGCTCTCAGGGGGGAAAGGCCTCAGGGGGAAAGGGTGGGAAGGATCTCAACAGGGAAAGGGGGGAAACAATCTTAGGAAGGAAAGGGGGGGGGAAGATCTTAGGGAGGAAAGGGAGAAGATCTGGAAGAAAAGGACTTAGCCCAACAGGGAAAGGGGGGAAAAGATCTTAGGAAGGAAAGGGAGAAGCTCTCAGGGGGGAAAGGCCTTGGGAGGGAAAGGGGGGAAAGGATCTCAACAGGGAAAGGGTGGGAAAGATCTTAAGGAGGAAAGGGGGGGGAAGATCTTAGGGAGGAAAGGGAGACGATCTGGGAGAAAAGGACTTAGGGGGGAAAGCCTAACAGGGAAAGGGGGGAAAAGATCTTCGGAAGGAAAAGGGAGAAGCTCTCAGGGGGGGGGAAGGCCTTAGGGGGGAAAGGGGGAAAAGGATCTCAGCAGGGAAAGGGGGGGGGGGGAAAGATCTTAGGGAGGAAAGGGAGAAGATCTGGGGACAAAGGCCTTAGAGGGGAAAGGGGAGAAATGATCTCAACAGGGAAGGGGTGGAAAAGATCTTAGGGAGGAAAGGGAGAAGATCTGGGGGAAAAAAGGCCAACAGGGAAAGGGGGGAAAGATCTAAGGAAGGAAAAGGGAGAAGCTCTCAGGGGGGAAAGCCCTTAGGCGGGAAAGGGTGGGAAGGATCTCAACAGGGAAAGGGGGGAAACAATCTTAGGAAGGAAAAGGGAAAAGATCTGGAAAGGCCTTAAAGGGAAGAAGGGAAAGGATCTCCACGGGGAAAGGAGGCAAAGGATCTTAAGGAGGAATAGGGAGAAGATCTCAGCGGGGGGAAAGGCCTTAGGAAGGAAATGAGGGAAAGGATCTCAACAGGGAAAGGGGGAAAGATCTCAGTGAGGAAAGGGAGAAGATCCCAGGCAGGGAAAAGGCCTTAGGGGGGAAAGGGGGAAGGATCTCAACAGGGAAAGGGGGCAAAGGAGGAAAAGGGAGAAGATCTGAAAAGGCCTTAGGGGGAAAAGGGGGAAAGGAGCTCAACAGGGAAAGGTGGGAGAAGATCCTAGGGAGGAAAAGGGAGAAGATCTCGGGGGGAAAGGGGGAAAGGATCTCAACCAAGGGAAAAGATCTTGGGGAGGACAAGGGAGAAGATCTCAGGGTGGGAAAGGCCTTAGGGGGGAAAGAGGGGAAAGGACCTCAACAGGGAAAGGGGGCAAAGGATCTTAGGGAGGAAAAGGGAGAAGATCTTGGGGGGGAAAACGCCTTAGGGGGGAAAGGGCGGGAAAGGATCTCAACAAGGAAAGGGGGGAAAAGATCTTAGGAAGGAAAAAGGGGGAAGATCGCGGGGGGAAAAAAGGCCTTAGGGGGGAAAGGAGGGAAAGGATCTCAACAGGGAGAGGGGGGAAAACATCGTAGGGAGGAAAAGGGAAAAACTCAGAGGGAGAAAGGGCCTTAGGGGGGAAAGGGAATGGATCTCAACAGGGAAAGGTGTCAAACGATCTTAGGGAGGAAAAGGGAGAAGATCTCAGGGGGGGAAAGGCCTTAGGGGGGAAAGGGGGGAAAGGATCTGAGCAGGGAAAGGGGGGGAAAGACCTTAGGGAGGAAAGGGAGAAGATCTGGGGGCAAAGGCCTTAGGGGGGAAAGGGGAGAAATGATCTCAACAGGGAAAGGGGTGGAAAAGATCTTAGGGAGGAAAGGGAGAAGATCTGGGGGAAAAAAGGCCAACAGGGAAAGGGGGGAAAGATCTAAGGAAGGAAAAGGGAGAAGCTCTCAGGGGGGGAAAGGCCTGAGGGGGGAAAGGGTGGGAAGGATCTCAACAGGGAAAGGGGGGAAACAATCTTAGGAAGGAAAAGGGAGAAGATCTGGAAAGGCCTTAAAGGGAAGGGGGGAAAGGATCTCAACAGGGAAAGGGGGCAAAGGATCTTAAGGAGGAATAGGGAGAAGATCTCAGCGGGGGGAAAGGCCGTAGGGGGGAAAGGGGGGAAAGGATCTCAACAGGGAAAGGGGGGAAAGATCTCAGGGAGGAAAGGAAAAAGATCCCAGGGAGGAAACGGCCGTAGGGGGGAAAGGGGGGAAAGGATCTCAACAGGGAGAGGGGGGAAAACATCTTAGGGAGGAAAAGGGAAAAAATCAGAGGGAGAAAAGGCCTTACGGCGGAAAGGGGGAATGGATCTCGACAAAGAAAGGGGGGCAAAAATCTCAGAGGGGAAAGGGGCACGGGGACAATTCCAAAGGGACGCAAATAAGAAAGCAGGCCTGTAATGTCGGCGGCCTGAGCCGGAGGCGTTAAAATATAGAAACACACAAACAACCAAACACACAAATAAACAAACACACAAATAAGCAAACACACAAATAAACGAACACACAAACAAACAAACACACAAATAAAGAAACACACACACACAAATAAACAAACACACAAATAGACAAACACACAAACAAACACACACACACACAAATAGACAAACACACAAATAATCAAACACACAAATAAACAAACACACGCAAAAAAAAAAACAAACACAAATAAACACACACACAAATAAACAATCACACAAATAAACAATCACACAAATATAGAAACACACAAACAACCAAACACACAAATAAACACACACACACACAAATAAACAATCACACAAATAAACAAACACACAAATATAGAAACACACAAATAAACAAACACACAAATAAAAACCAAACACACGCAAATAAACAAACACAAATAAACACACACACACATAAACAAACACACAAATAAACAATCACACAAATAAACAAACATACAAATATAGAAACACACAAACAAACAAACACAAATAAGCAAACACACATATAAACAACCACACAAACAAGCAAACACACAAATAAACAAACACACAAACAAACAAACACACACACAAATAAACAAACACACAAATACACAAACACACACATAAACAAACACACACACAAACACACACAAACAAACAAATACAAATAAGCAAACACACAAATAAACAAACACACAAACAAACAAACACACAAATAAACAAACACACAAATAATCAAACACACAAATAAACAAACACACACACACACAGAGATAAACAACCACACACACAAACACAAACACAAACAAACACAAATAAGCAAACACCCACAAATAAACAAACACACAAACAAACACACACACACAAATAGACAAACACACAAATAATCAAACACACAAATAAACAAACACACGCAAAAAAAACAAACACAAATAAACACACACACAAATAAACAATCACACAAATAAACAATCACACAAATATAGAAACACACAAACAACCAAACACACAAATAAACACACACACACAAATAAACAATCACACAAATAATCAAACACACAAATAAACAAACACACGCAAAAAAAAAAAAAACACAAATAAACACACACACAAATAAACAATCACACAAATAAACAATCACACAAATAATCAAACACACAAATAAACAAACACACACACACAAATAAACAAACACACACACAAACACACAAACAAACAAACACAAATAAGCAAACACACAAATAAACAAAAACACAAACACACAAACACACAAATAAACAAACACACAAATAATCAAACACACAAATAAACAAACACACGCAAAAAACAAACACAAATAAACACACACACACAAATAAACAATCACACAAATAAACAAACACACAAATAAAAACCAAACACACAAACAACCAAACACACAAATAAACAAACACACAAATAAGCAAACACACAAATAAACGAACACACACACACACACCAGCTGGTGATGTTCCAAACGGGTGGCCAATACCCCCAGGTCGCAGTCGGTTCTACATTCCATCGGACCGATCTGAGCCTGACGTGTTGGAATTTACTTAGGAGTCAGGGCAATCAGGTTGCCATGTTCTGCAAAGCGCACGTTTCCCTTTGTTAACCCAGACGGTGCAACAAGCGCCAGTTGTGTGAACCCACAAAGGGGAGTCAAACAAAGCGCTTTCTATTGGACCTTGCGACCGCCTTTACAGGCTCACTTCCTCAGCGGATCGGCCCAAACTTGTTGCTTACCGCAGGAGAAGTGCTTTTAATCAGCATCGTCGAACTCACCCAAGCGGTCGGTCAAGGCCAGTTTGTGACTGACAAACCCTAACTGCCCAAATCATTTGCTCGGGCGCTTTCCTTTCGGGTGACTGAGGCTCTGGCAACATTCATCTGATTGTTCTTGGGACACGCAAAAGGGTCCTTATGAGACAGACACTCCACGAGACACAGGGGTTTGCCTTCAAATAGGGGACCCTTTAAATTGGGGGTTTCCCTGAACAAGTGTCCTTTGAAGCAGCCTCAATGTTTGGGTATCGACAAAAAATACTCATATGCGTGCTCTTGTGGCCAGGGACAGCCTGGACAATTCTGGGGCAGTCGCAAGGGCACTCGTTTCTAAATTAGTTGCAATTTGAGCTTGAACAACAGGACCCATTTTTTACCCGCAGAAAAATGGACATGGGACAGTTGGGTGGGCCTCGCAAAACGGTTTTGCGTTTGGGAGGTCGCCCCACGACCTCCCCAAACAAACGAAAGATTGTCAACGATTTGCATCGTCTGAGCGTACCGTCGGTCGACCCTTGGAGGTCTGAAGGGAACTCCGAGGGGCACCACTAGCATTAGCAATTGCTCAGCTGACTTTTGGTTCACCCAATAGGCCTGTACTGAACTAAAAGATTCTGGGATTGGTGTAGTCAATTCATCTCTGTGGCTGTAACAAGCATTAACTGACAGTTACCATATGGGATAACATTAAAAACATATTATAGGTTCCATATCTATGCCCAGACCAGCCATGGGGAGAAAAGGTCGCTTTTTTTAGTTGATTGTAAAAGGGAACCTTCCTCACAACTTGGGAAAGCCCTTTGGCACTGGAGGTTTGGGTATCTGTTGGTCACTCCTCATTCATGACTCGAAAACAGATACGCCACCCTCAGCGCTTTTTTCGGATGCCTAGACAGCTTCGCCCAGCTCCAACTGGATCTCCTCGGTATGTCGCTTGGATGTTCAAGCCAGTGCACATGTGTTTTTAGTTTGGGACCCGGAAGTCTATTCTCAACCATTCAGGCAACGGCAACTTTTTGCGCAACATTAGTTTGTACTGGACTATCTGTTTCTAGATGAATGAAGCTGGACACCATTTTGGCAGGTGATTTATGTCCACCAACCACTTTTCGAGGGCTGCCCAACTCTTGAAATTCAAGACCATTTCGCACGTAGGTCGTGACTCGTGACTCGTTGATTCTAAGCCAACCAACCCGGATTGTCCCTGAACATCCAAGGGTCCAAGAGGCTATGCCACCTTCCAATAAGGGCTATCAACAATGCAAGAGCCCTTGGACGAATCTGGCCCGGTTTTTCGAGGCAAGAAAGAAATGCCCAGATTCTTCCCAAGCGGCGTAAATCAGGGTTGCCCCCATCCGATCATTCGAGCGAAGGATCGGCGCACGGGTACAAACATGTGCCCTTAGAGGGTTGGTCCGTAGCCACGTGCAAGAGTAGACAGCTTCAGGAAAACCCACCAAATACAATGCGCGTTTGGGGAATGGGCTGGTCATCTACGGAAGGGAAGGAGCAACCATGTTCTGCAAAAGGGCCCTATGGGCTACCAGCAAGCTGTCGCGGCTCACATCTCGGGGTCAGCGTTGACTAGAACTCAGTTGCCCAAACGACCCAGGAAAAAAAAGTTCAATTTTGGGTCCTTGACTAAAAATGGAAACCAAACCCTGGTTTAGAGAGAACCTGGTGACCGCTGACCGTGAAAAGAACGCTTCATCCATCTCTCCTTCTCTTCTGCCTCAAGGTTTTCGTCGTTCACCTGCGCGCGTGCCACTATCAGCGGGTTTCCTGGCTCCATGTTCTATGAACCCACGCCCTCTCCAAGCAAGTCGCGTCCTCAACTTGACCGACACTCTGTGGTCTAAAGGGACCCCCCAGAGCCCCCCAAACTGTTCACTTTCAGGAGTCCAGAGTTTGCCAAACGGCATAAACCTCCCTGATTTTGGTCATATTTTATCATCTATAGTTTTGCAAAAGCAACGGGAAAATCAGGCTACCTGGATAGGAACTTAACAAACAAGCGCCTCCAAAGCGGTTGGTGGACATGAATCCGTGCCTAAATGATGTCCACCAAAGGTCCCTAACTCAAAATCCTGCCCATGTCAATGGTTATGACTCCCAACCTGAATGATGTCCGCCAAAGGTTTCGGGACAAAACGGAAAATCACGCCATATCACACCCATTCACTTTCACCTTGATGGGGCTGTCCTTTTTTTGAGGGCGTCTCTTTTTTTGGCAGAGGAAAACCGTTGCGCCGTTTTGGTGGGTCCATCCTCCCCAGAAAGACGAGCCACCCGGATTCCTCTCACCCTCGCCTCCGGCAGCTTAAGCACCGGAGCGCGGAAGGTCGTGCTGGCCTGCGACAGAAGTGCTGCCGCATGGCAGTTCCCCAGCCAAACTCCCCACCTGACGATGTCTTCCGCACAAATCAGTTGCCAAACAAAGCAACCTTAAATCAACAACTCGCACGATGCGAGCTTCAGTCTCACAGAACAAGTAACATAACACTAAGAGTAGTAGTAGTGGTATTTCAAGATCACCCGAGCTCCCCCTTGTGCTACACCCGAACCCCTGTCCTCTCTCAAGTTAGGAGCTCAGTTCGAACATGCGAAAAAGCATGCGACCTGGGAAAAGCTGATCACCTTTTGGGACACCGTCTAAAGCCAGACCGGGGAAAAACCAGAAAGGTCACTTGGGTCAAAAATAGTTGGTAACCCCAAAATGGGACCCTGGTGAATGGAAAGGACCAAAACCTGCGGTCCAATTCCTGCGCGTCTTGACGTATTTCGATCCGATTCGAAGGAGTTCAGCCGGCCTCAGCCTCAAAGGCTGGAGACTAGAGATCTGCAGCTCGCCCAAAGAGTCCATGGCAACAGCGACTTGTTATCTAGGTCCTCCAGATTTGAGAGGATAGAATAAGGGAACCCCATTCTGTTTGGCTATTTTAGGGGAACCCTCCCAACCCAGAAAGGGGTGCACCAATTGTTGGCGGACCGATCGTTATGGCGTTATGAGAAATCAGACCCCTTTTTTGGGTCATCGGTTATCATAGCCAGCCTTTGCATAGCATCCCATTCACACGTCCGCTCGCCTGCACTTGTCGCACTCTCTGCGCTATGAAGGCCTGGCGATCACGAAAAAGGACGTCCGTGAAATACGGATTTGGGGCTATTAATGTTACTCGGTTGCTTTCTGCTTCCCTGCTAAAAGTTTAACTTTCAGAGGTTTAATTGGGAAACCCATCAGTTGGCAAAAAATGAAGTCCTAACATCCAAGCAACATGCACCAAAGGTTAATTGGGGATCCGCAAAATGGTGGACATCAACATTCGGTGGGGATTTATGTGCACCGTTGCCACTTGACAGGCGGTTCTTCATTGAAGTTCATAGCCATTTCGGTTTGTTGTCAGAACGCGCCCCCCCAAAAAAATATATGTCAGGTTTTCCTTTTGGCTTCTCCAAAAACCACTCGCATACCCACTGAGGCAACTCGAGGGAAGTCACTCAGTGAATTCCGGTTGGCTCTGAATGCCCGAGTCAATTCCAACAAATATGCCTTGGATTCCAAACATGGTCCAGTCCCAAAAAGTGACTCAAGTCCAACTCAGGAAGTGAGGGATTCTGGGCAAATGGACCCTGGCTTTTGGCTTTGAGTTCTGGGCACCTTGCCCGCTTCAGTTTCTGGAAACCAAACTCTGCGAATGGGTCGAACCTACCGAACTGATTGGCTAGGTGTTCCAGAACTTTGAAGCTAGAACAAGGGTACCAACTTTTTTCTGTAGGCTATTTTAGGGTAAAAGGGCACTCCGGGGGGACCTAGTCGTTGTTGAGAAGACTCTTGCTTGTGTCCTCTTCGTACGGACACCGGGAAGCATGGGGCGAAACATCGCAGAAATCCCAGCATGCCGATGTCTGGCAATAGATGCGAGCGTAAAAACAATTAGCTCCAGTGCACATCTTGGGCCTGGGGGCTTTGCAAACCGGCTTTGGATTGCTCGAACAATGGGCAGGCCATTCTTCGCTGTTCAAGCCGTGTAGATTGTAGCCATGGTTGCACGGTCAACCAACCTCTGTCGTCCCACTCCTGTAGATGCAAGAAATCCTGCACCACTTGGGAAACAACTGAAGGAGAATCGAATCATTCCAGGGTTTGTGAACAGTGGTGCGAATGGACCTTGTCCATCCACAGTATCCCTGTCTACAACCTACCCAACAGGCAGGCGAACAAAAGGCACCAGCTCAAGAGAAGCCAAGCACAAACCAACAAGTTTGGAACCAGGCGATGAAGGAAGTCCTGAAAGATCAAGCCTTGTGTAGACCCCCCTTAAACATCACCACACCAAAAAGGATGTAAGCATTGGCGAGAAGAAGAGGTTAGGTCGTTGTTTCGGGAAACACCCATAGGCCCATACCCATAATTTGTTACGCGCCCTACTCCCATGGAAGGTTGAGCCCGCAAAGCTTGCCAACATGCTACTGAGACCCCTCCACTCCATTTGGAGGGAGTGACCCCCTGAGCCTCCCCAGATGCTAGATCCCCAGATGGCAAGTCGCCTGCGTCCGGTGCCTCTCCGGCTCGGGACGCCACTCCTGATTCTCAAGGCATGGAATCAAGTGCCAGATGGACCCTCACACATACCGCAAGAAAAAAGTCGACCTTGCCACGTGTTAGGGGCAGTCTTCTATTTTTGAAGGTAGTTCGAGGGTGGTATATATAAATGGCCCACGGGATAGCCAAAACGGAGGGTTCGCTGGCCACATGGCCGTTTCGGGAATGTCGGAGACCGCAAAACAATAGCATCAGGAAGACATACACGCATTCACCGTTGTGGGAAATGGAAGTGTTGGTTCTCCTGGAAAGGTTTCATTTATTGACTCATGTTGCCAATTTTTGACTCAAGGACGTGTTGCTCTGGCTGGGTGTTTCCAAGGGGACCTCCAACTTTCGGTCTGTCTTTGGTTCCGCGAGGACCCAAGAAATCTGCCAGGCCCTAGGAAGCCTGGCCCCCGAACTGGTTGGTCTTGCCCCCAATGGGTGTGGGTCAAATTCAAGCCAGGAATTGGACCGCAGGTACGAGATGTCCATGTTTCCATTTGCCAGGGCAACCCATTTTGGGGTTACCAACTATTTTTGACCCACGCCCAAATGATTTGTGAATTCCCTTACGGCGAGTTTTTCAGGTCCGGCTGGCCCCGGGCGAGTCCGTGGTGTTCTTTTCAGCCCATGTGGGAAGAGAAGGCAATGGCATTCACTGGAGAGTCACCAAAGAGTGTGGAATCCATTGAACGCTGGGAAGGCAGAGACATGACATAGAACCAACGGTTGGGCCAACCCTCTCCGAGTGGATCCCAGTTACCCTTGTAGTAGGTAACCAGCTATTTTCCGGTAGGGGTGATTTCCCATGTACGCTTTACAAGAACCAGGGGTTCATATCCCCAAACTAATCCAAACCACCAATGATGGGTCACCTGACCCAAGCGAACCCCTGAAAAACAATACAATAGTGTAAGGGCCCACATACTTAGAATCGTGTTGTGGGGCACGCTGAAACCAATTTTAGTCATTATCACGAATCACAAAATACAAGTGTGGGTAATTATCAAGGACCATTAACCCAAGCCCCCAGCGGCCATGGGACAAAAGGGGCACCTCCTTTCTGGGCACATTTGAAGGGGCACCTCGAGAAAAAGCGAAACAACCGTCTCGGCCACTGCATGGGTGTTCAATTCGCCAAGTTCGTAAGTTCTTGGCAACCGTTCGGTTCTAAGCCACTGAGTCCCCAGTTCAGTGGGGTTCTCGTTGGCAGGGGGTAACCCAAGTGGCGAACCACTTGCTTGGCGTATTGAACATCCAAGTCTTAGGTCTGCGACATTTCTCCTAGGTCCTCCAGTAGAGAGGTTAGATTGAGAGTACCAACTTTTTCCGTAGTCTATTATAGTAGGGGAACCCTTCCCCAAAAAAGCGTAAGAGTAAGAGGGCACCTAGCGGGGACCTAGCCCAGGGTCTGGGACATTTCTCTCTGCCGAGGAGCTGGGACCTTCCACTGGCGCACCGCGACTCCGCTGGAGAGCGCGCTGAGACGCTCATTGAAACGGGTGCCTGCGAGGCCTTGGCAAACTGATTCGGGGAAGGTCGGGGCTGTGGATTGCGATTGCGTGTCCGAGGCCCTGCAGATGACACCGCAGAAACGTGCGATTGAAGTGCTTAGAGTTGGGGGGGGGGTTGAAGGTATTCCCAGTGCCTTGGTTTTGTGAAAAGGACACCTGCCACGGGATTTGTCCTAAGAAGTTGTTTTTACATTTGGACGGTTTTGGGGGTTCCATCTTGTGACTTGCGGTGGTCTTTCATGGGAAATCAGCCCAGGTGAAGACACAAACAACTTCTTTTCAACCATCGTTCTTTTCAAAAACCAGCTGTTTCCCCTGAGATTCTTGATGGTTTTCTGAAAAGAAGGATCCCTGGGTTAAGAATGGGGAAGTGTCCTGTAGACAACTGGTCAGTTTTCTTTGGGATTCCCTTTGCAGCCGCTCCACAGGGGTCCCAACTCAAAAAGTGAACGTGAGTCATCAAACGTCCCATGGGAACCTTGAACCTGCGTCAGGGCCCTGACCAAAAGACCTCATCGACCCTTTGTAGGTTTTATGGAGAAGCCATCTTTAGCATTGATCCACTGCCATTTCTTTTCTACAGCTCCAAAATTGGGGCCTTGGCAGCAGACGAGCCATAAACACAATAGATCATTTCTGGGGTTTGGAAGGGAGATGTGAGGAACCAGCCAACCAGAACCTCGGGTTTGTCACTGGGGATTCAATCATCCACGCATACCCCCCCCGCCTCCGCCCCCCCCGAGATTTCAATCTAAAAGTATGACAACCAAAACCCATCAGAAAGTCAGAAAGTCAGCAAAGAAGGACACAAATTAGTGATGCCAAGCCACAAGCCACCAGGCTTTTTTTGGGTATGGGTCAAAATTAAACCACCAAGACCGCTCGTACAAGGTCCATGTTTCCACTTTCCAGTGCAACCCATTTTAGGGTTACCCACTTTTTGACCCACAGCCTGTTGGGTTCCAAACCATACACCCCCAGTGAACATCCCAATCCTCACTGAAATAGGTTCAAATGGGATCCCAAAACGGCTTTGACCCATGGCCAGGTGTTTATGGGAGGGTTCCCCTAAAATAGACTACAGCAAGAAGTTGGTACCCCACAGAAACAGAGCCGACCCGAAGCGCTTTACCCAAAAACCACCTTCCCAGAGGGTCCTTGCGTAAACTTCGGAGGATTTTGGGGGGCAGAAAGGGGTCTAAGGTATCCTTTTGGGTTGTTTTGGTCGAAAAGTAGATGGGTGCCCCTGGTTTACCTGGTGGTTGAATCATCTACCAGGGAAACCCATCTATTTCCCCTAAAAGGACACCTATGCACAGAAACCGTCGACCCCAAGAAGCGCTTTGGAACCAACCAAAAAGAAACAGGTGAGAAAGGGCACCCAGCTGGGGGACCTGGTGAAGAAGGGGCAACCCATTTTTTGGGCAACCCATTTTGGGGTTTCCCAAATTTTGACCCACGGCCTTTTGGGTTCCAAAGCGCTTCCCGGGGTCGACGGTTTCGGTCGACGTCTCTTGGTCGACTCCTGCGGCGTCGAGGCGCCGAGGCGTTGCAGCTGCTCCAGGGAGAGCTTCCGCTGCAGGCCGGGGGCCTGGTGGCTGGTGTCCCGGATGAAGCCGCCCCACCTGAGCGTTGGTTTTTATTCCCTACAAACTTGCTTGGACATTATTCAAGCTTCCGCGGACCCTTCCGCATCCTTGCCGCGGGCCAAGAGGTCCCTTCCGCGAACTTCCGCGGCACATGTGTTTCATTGTTTGCTTCCGCAAACCTTCCGCGGGGCATAGTTTACAAGTTTTGCTTCCGCGAGCATTGGCGCAGAAACAAAAGTCATTTTAAGTGAGGTAGTGTTCCGCCGCAGCTTGTGTAGGCTTGGGCTCCATTGGGCCACCCATGCTATGTGGCCGCTTGCCTGCAAACACGGGGCCACCCTTCCGCGGAGCTTCCGCGAAGCTTCCGCAAACCTTCCGCGAAGTACGCCGGCTGTTTTGGCCTTCTTGGCTTGCTGTTGGCATCCTGGGAGAGTTCCGGACGTTCCGGAGGGCTCCAGGAGGCTCGTTGTTGGGGGATACACTGGGATTCTTTTCGTTGGGTCAAACCAATTTGGGACCTGCGAGAACGCAAATCTGCCTTGCTTGATATAGAAACGTGACTCAGACCAAAAGAACCACATGGCTGCGGGTCAAAATTCAACCACAAAACAAAACCGCAGATTTTAGTCCATGTTTCCTCTTACCAGGGCAACCCATTTTGGCGTTACCCACTTTTTGACCCGCAGCCACATCGACCTTTGATTTTACACATCCCCCTTCAAAGGTTCGGATGGCCGAGAAACATCCGCGGAAGGGCAAATTTGAGCTTAGCCCAGGGGCCTGGCCTCCGAGGAGCAACCAAAAGCTTAGCCCAGGGCAAGCTGTGGGAAATCCACCTCTGCGACACCAAGTCCTTGCTTCCCATGACGATCTTAGCACTTTCAGGGTTTCTTTCTCATCGGTGTCACACCACTTGGCCCTGAAACCCCAGTTGGGCGCCGCTCAAAATGTTGGCGACCCGCGGGTCACCCAGTAATTCCCCGTAAACCCCCACAACAAACAGGTGGGTTTACCAACTCCTAAGACGCGCCACCCGCCCATTTCTCCCACGAAGCGCTTGGCCCAAGCGGCTGGTCTGAGGAGTCCTCCAAGACCGTCACCTTGCCTCGCAGCGGCTCGCCCCCCACCGTCTTCGCGTGTGCCACCTGCCGCGCGGGGCTCAGCGGCTCGCGCTCGAATGGGACGCACCGACCGGCCGTGGAAGCACGAAACACGAAGTGCCGTTAGCGGCAAGCGGTTACAAGTTTCCACGGAATGCCGGGTCATGTGCTGGTTTCTTGAGTTATCCTTTGAACAAAGAAACAACAGCAGTATAACAATGGTGGACAAGTGGCGACCATTCATAAGACCTCGTGAAACCGCAAAAGAAAGCCTTATCATCTTGTCCTCATTGTCATAGCGTGTTATGACACCTTGCATAACCTCGCAACTAGCCTCATCATGTGACCGAGCCTCGCCTAACCTCATGTAACCTCGCAACGCCGCATTTTGATCAATCTCATATCACCGATACATGAAGGTGTTGTCCTCCCCATTCCCCCTGATAAGCGGGAGTCGTTTTGGGGGGCCTTCAGGGTGCCGGTCCAGTCAGGTAAGCTTTCGGCAGAAACCACATCTGAGGCCCCCTGAAGGGTTGTAACTACGTTTTTCTCAGCTTTCCCCACTCACACCCACTTCGCGGTATGATGAATACTGCTTCGATGGAGTTTTCAAGAGGCCTATCTTCCTCCAAAACTCTTCGAATCTTGCCCAGATGTGATGCACTGAGAATGTTGTTTTTTTGTCTGATTCCCTTTCAAAATGATGCGGCCCGGAAGCAGAAATCAGTGGAGGAGACCCCAAGCTTTCCCGCCAATCAGCTTCCATTGGAGCGACACTGCCGACCAAGTCTCGCGGCTCCCTTGTGACCGCATCTTCCATTGGGGGCCGGCGGTGCCCAAAACACCATGGCCATGGGCTAAAATCCAAATCGGTTAGCCCCCAGTGAACATCCCAATCCAACCACTAAAATAGGTTCTAAAATGGGTGGGGAATTCGCCTACCCCAAAATGGATTCCCATTGGTTTTGACCCACAGCCACATAAAACACGCCGAGTTGCTACTCTGAGGCGTCACAAAATTTGGATGGGACCAAAGGTGCAGTGGCATTCCGGATGCGCAGCATTTTGCAGAATCTGCACGACGACAGCTAAACTGGGCTGTTCCCAGATCGACTGCTAAAAGTCTAACTTTGAGTGGTTTGTGGATCACTAACCCCCAAGCCCAAAACCTAAGGAACCGGACAGCTAGGAACCAGCAGGCAACCTGAATCAAAGGAAACCGCTCTACACCGGATGTGTTTTTTTGGACTTAGAGTTTCCGGTTCCAAAGGGAGACCAAAAGGAAACTCTCCGTTTTTCTAGGGGTTGGTTCCCCCTTCTTTTCAGCCATCGTTCTTTTCAAAACCAGCCATTTCACCAGGGGTTTTTCGTGGTTTTCTAGAAAGAAGGATCCCTGAAAAGAATGAAAATGGAAGCTACCCCTAGAATTTTTCGTCTGGGTTCCTTCGAAACCAAACCACTCCCAGGGGGCACCAGCGCCACGATTGATCGGAAACAAGTTCGTGCCTCGAAGAGCTTCAGTGCCTGAAGGAGCTTAGTGGATGGGCCAAAAGTCCAAACTGTTTCGTTTTTACTACCGAAATGGTCTTCCACACAAGGTGTATTCTGTATACATACATACATACATACATACATACATACATACATACATACATACATACATACATACATACATACATACATACATACATACATACATACATATATATATATATACATATTTGTATATATATATATATATATATTAATATATGTATATACTATACATTATATATATATATACACATGAAGTCCAGGAACTTTGGGAGTGAGAAAAAGGGTTCAGGGAAGGTCCAGACCCTCTCCACGACCATTTTGGGCTTAAAAACGGGATCCGGATCAGGTCCGAGCCTGTCCGGAGCCCAAGGTTGCTGGTAGCCTGGTAGCTTGGTCGATCTTAAAGAGACACCCCAAAAGGAACCAGGGAAAAACCACTGGGGTTCAGTGGGCGAGGGTCAAAGCTGGAGGGCTTGGGCAACACAAGGAGCCCTCTGATCCCGTGACTCAGGTTAGCTTGATGGTACCCCATTCAAAATATATAGCCTCTCATGACACAGAAAGCCCCAGGCTCCAGTCCCCATTTGCGCCCCATCGAAAGGGTCGCACGATTGCAAAGCTTGAAAGCTACGCCTTGCCAAGCTTGAAGGGGTGTAGTTGCGGCGTCAACGGCAGCCTTCTGCAGGTTTCTCATCGACCCACCAAAAAACCGCCTGGGGCCTGGGGCCTGGGGCGCTGTGCAGAACTCTCCGATCCCGTTTCCCAGCCTTGCCACTGCGCGTCGCCACCTACCAAGGGATGGTGGCCACTACGTAAACCTAAGGGCTCCGATTTCTCCTCCCTCACTTTTTCTTTGGAAGGGGGGGAGCCCTTTGGGTGTTCGGGCAAGTGCGTGAGCTGGTAACTTGCTTCGGTTGTAAGCTAAGTACCCCGTGTTAGGGGGTGCAAGCACCCAAGTGGCAAACCAGATGGGCCGAACATCCAAGTACGGGTTTCGTTCTATGTGCACTGTGGGAAGTGCCACAAGAATAAATCCACGGCCTTGTAGGCTTAACGGAACACCCAGTGGCGAAATGCGGGCTTTGGGGTCGCACCCAGGACCGAATCTCGAATCGCCAAGTTACCTCCTGTTTTTGAAGGATAGGGAAAAGTAAAGTTTGCAACCGGTGTCTTTTTAGGTGGATTCCCCAAAAGTGGGTGGGTGTTCCTGTTGGTGTCCCTTCAAAACCTTCCAAAACGGGGGTACCAGCTCCAAAAAGGACACGTTCGAATGGCCCAATGCCACATTTCGAGGTCTTTCTGGGAAATTGAGGGCCTGATGGAACGACGCCCGTTCGGCGTCAGGAAATTCGGGCGCGTCTTTCATATTTTTGTTTTGAAGGGATTCCCCCATGTTTGGTTCGAGAAAAATGGCAAACCGAAAGGAAGCCCACTTTTTTTTTGGGGGGTCTCCTACTGTGGATGGACGAAATCCATTTTGCACCACTTACAAAAAATCAGGCTAAAACAACGGTTTCATTCTCATGGTTTCAATCTGGTGGTGCGAGATTTGCGGATTTCGCAACCCTCCCATCCACAGTATCAAAAACCGACCCGCACCCCGCTGAGCTGAAGACGGGAGCTTTCCGCCCGCGCCTTGCCGGGGAAGAGGAGCTCCGTGAGAGTGCCCTGCTCGGCCGCCTGATCGGTTTTCGTTTTGAACGTGTAACGTGACCCGAAATCCGAAACCGCACCAGATTGAAATCCATTTCACACCACCTAAGAAGCAGATTCGATTCCCCTGCAACTACCATACTGTGGATGGACAAGATCCTGCACCACCTAAGAAGCCTGGAAGGATTCGATTCCCCTGTTTTTACCAGCAACCCCTATGGTTTCAACCATGGTTTTATTTCGTGGTGCGAGATGGATTTCGGAACCATCCACAGTATGGTGCCAACATTAACTAGGTCCTTTAGTACTTTGAGGTTAGTATATGGGGACTCGCACTCGACTTTTTTCGGTAGTCTAGTTTAGGAGAACCCTCCCAACCAAAAAAGGAGTAACAAGGGCACTACTGGGGGACCTAGACTTTGAAACCATAACGTTTGTGGGTATTTGCACGGGAAATCGAATCGTTCGCTTGGGTTTCTGAGGTGGTGCGACATGGACTGCATCCGTCCACAGTATCTCAGAACCCCCCCCCCCCCCCCCGCAGTTGTTTTCAGCTTTCAACCAAACACCTTCGGCGGGTGTCCACTCTCCCCAAAGCACTTCCCTCTATTTGGTTGTTTGGATTGGTTTGGTGGCGGGTGGTTTCCCATTTGCCCGGGGTTCAACTCTGGCTGACCCAAAAACCGGATCGGTCTTTCGGAATCGGATCTGGATCCATGGGAGATACATCGGTCATGGTCAATGCTCTGAACTTGGCGGCTGGTCTCCAAATTGATTCCACTTGGACCCGAATCAGGAGCATCCCTAATATGGTGTTTTGGTCAAACCCCGCCTCCCCAACATGGATGGGGTTCAGCGGCCCAGCGGTTTTGGCTTGGGTGAGACCCATCTGCTCTGGAAAAGGGAGGTTTGGGCCAACCCGCTGTTGAGACATCTTGAAACACCTGTTTCATCAAACTCCTATTGGTATTTGCAAGTTGCGCAACCAACCCCTCTCCCCCAAAAATATTGGTCCCCCAAGGGTAAAACACACTTTCCCGGCTTCTTGGCCCACCACACCAAACCTTTATCTTCGGATTACGTTTCATACCTGGTTTGCTCTTCCCCCATGAGCTGAAGGTCTAAGCTTTTGTAGGTCTAATGGAAGAGCCACGTCAATGGTGTTTCCAACGGGTCTTGGAAGGGCCAAGATCACATCAAAGACAGGTTACGATGTGTATTCTGAAAGCTCCATCTCGGAGATGCCGTGGAAGGCTAAACCCGTGGTAACACCACGGCAAGTCCCAAGAATGAATAGCATGACCGGAATGGGTTTATCTTATTTGAGGGATCTCCAGAAGGCTCGGTTCCGCAAAAAAAACACCCAAAAAGGGATCCCCCAAAACACACGACTCGAGTGGAAACACCTTCGGCCCCGAGTCGGCGGCTCCCCCAATGCCCACCCGGCATGGCGGTCAGCTTTGGCAACCTCCTGCTTGTAGGGATGTTGAGTTCTTCTATCCCACCCTCAGACACTGATTCCTGCTTTCTAGGATGTTCAACCTGGATGTTCAACCTTGGCAACCAGTGCCAGGGTTACAAGTGGGACAGGGCTTGGCTGACTGGAGTTGTAACCTGCTGCCTTGCAATGCCAAACAAAACCCCTCATTCTTAGATGAATCTCCTTTCAAAAATGGACCCCTTCCCTTAATCTGCAGGGGAGTAAGTAGCTTCAACGTCCACCCCGCCTTTCCCCTCCAGTGCCGTGGACATGCCATTTTGCGGCCAACCCTAGAAAGCCAGCGCCCCAAAAGAAGGTTGCAAAATCGAACATCTCAGTTGCCCAAAGGACCCACAAAACGGCTCGATCAACAGCTCAACGGCTCGATTCGCATTGGGCAAGTGAGCCCGTTGCCCCTACACCCCCCACCCCCCGTCTCACCCCCCCCCCCCCAAGCCACCCCCTCGGTCCCGTCCGGTTAACTTCGCCCCCGTCCAAAATGCAAACCTCGTCCCCCCCCCCAACAAAATTAGACAGATCAACAAAGAAGCTCAAGCCTCCCCACCCCACCAACAAAATCTTGACCCACCCCCCACACCCCCCCTCCCTCCTCCTCCACCCTCCATCCCCCCTACCTTATCCCCCTATCCCCCCATCCCCCAACCCCACCCCCTCTCCTCCCCCCCCCCGCCAACCCCCCCCCCCCGTCCAACTCGCGCGCGCGCCTCGAAGCGCATGGCTTCGTCCAGGTCTCCAGAGCTGCGCCAGGCGTTCAGCAGCTCCTCCCCTCGACGCATCGACGCATCGACGGATCCGCGCGAGCCGCCGGGGGTTTTTCAGGTGGAGGAGATGGGACTCCTGCTCTTGGCTGGTTGAGAGCCAAGAAAAATCCACTCGCGGCGGTAGATGGGGTTTAGGAGTTTAGGGTTTACAGTTTAGGGTAGGGGCAGATGGGCTTTCTTGGTGGAGTTGGGGTCTACAAATCAGCCGGAAAACCATGCGGTTGTTTCTTCTTTCTTCTTCTTTTTTTTTGGGGGGGGGTTGAGGGGGGTTTTGGGTCGAGAAATTATATAGGGGAGAACAACTATTATTGCGGTGTGGGGCAAGGGGAAGATCCCAGCTGTGTGCAACCAAACTGTCATTGGGACTATCGGTAGAACAAGAATGGGAACCTTTTTTGTGAGGATGGATCCATTTTGTTGGCATTTCAGGCATCCGGTATGTGAAGGTAACCATTATTTGTTCGGTTTGACTATTAGATACAGGAAGCTCTTTTAGGAATTTGACCATTTGTTGCAACCACCACGTCTTCTTGGAAAATTGACATAAATTGCCTGGTGCTGGTTGTATTCCAGGAAAACAAGAAAGTTGTTCCCCCAAGGACCCCCTCCCCCCCAACAGTTGGGATCCGTTTCCCCTCAAATGTCAGTTGGGATCTCTGGCGACCCCGGTACCAGCGGTCAGCACCAAAAAAGTCCCACGCCGATCGGCAACATTCTAGGGGTAGCTTCCATTTCCATTCTTTCCAGGGATCCTTCTTTCTAGAAAACCACCAAACACCCTTGGGAAATGGCTGGTTTTTCAAAAGAGCTATGGCTGAAAAAATGGGGAATCAACCCTAGAAACATGGATGAAACCTGATTTGAATGGTGGTCAGCTGTTAAACGACCTCCAATTCCTGGTGCAGATCGATCGAAGTGGTTTTCGTCAGGACACCCTTTGGGGATGCAGCCTAGCCGGGGAACCCAAGAAAAGGTTGCGGATCACGGTACGCCCAGAAACAAATCCCCTCTGAAGGGTGTCGAAATCCAGTGGGGTCCTGGAAGAGTAAATCTAGTTCACCCTGAGCTACGGATGTTCAACCTAGAGGGAATGGTTGATTCAATGAAGCCTTTACTATACTACCGTGGATGCTCTATAGATATATTGCAAGGCTGGACAAGCTGGAAACCCAGTAAATCTACCGCAATCTACCTTTCGCGAAGCGTGGGAGGTTGTTGCTTGAGTCGTCTTATTTTGTTGAAATCCACCAGAACTGGGAGTCCAAAGGTGGCTGGAATGACATCTGCTCGCAAAAGCCAGACGCACCATTCATTGATTGAAGTTCGGCCCTGTTATTCCCGGGCTGCACTCGCATTGAGCCGCCAAGATGAAGGTTCACATTTGTAAAAGGGCCCTCAATGCGAGTCCCTTAAGAGAGTGTCCTATTGCCTATTGGTTGGCAGCCCTTTTAGTGAAAGCACACACCCGAACTGTAACCTGTGACTTGAGTCAAAACCTATGAACCGGGTCAACCCAACAGCCATGGTACGGAATCAAAAGGGCGGACATCCGCACCTGTGGATGGACGAAATCCATTTCGCACCACCTAAGAGACTCTGGAATGACTCGATTCCCCTGCAAATACTAACAAACGTTATGGTTTCAACCATGGTTTCAATCTGGTGCGAAGCGGATTTCGGAACCATCCACGGTATGGATGGCTGGGGGGTTCTATAAATAGGGGGTGTTTGCATCCAAAGGTGGTCTGATTCCCCACTAAACCCAGGGACCCCCCTTTTCATAAACTGTTTGTTTGACTACTCCGGGGCCAACATGAAAACTTAAGAATTCCCCCCACTAAACAAAAAAAGCAAACAACAACAACAAACAACAAAAACAAAAAAAACAGAAGAAAAAAGCTAAGGAACCGGAGGGAGCCAAGTAGTGCCAACCAAGACCAGGCGAGGCGCCGTGGCCGTTCACCTGGACCAAGAAGACCTTGTCGCTCACCAGGCCGCGCTTCTTCTGGTCCCACTGGAAGATGCCGCCTCGAGGAAAACCCCGGTGACGTCGGCAAAACTTGACGCGCTTTAAAAGCTTCGGCGTTTTAGTCGGACCAAACTCAACTAGGTCCTCCAGTAGCTTGAGCTTAGAATTGAATAAGGGTACCAACTTTTTTCTGTAGTCTATTTTAGTAGGGGAACCCTCCCCCAAAAAAGGGTAAAAGGGCACCACTGGGGGACCTAGTCAAGGAGATAGCCGGTTGAGTGAGGTCCATGCTGCAAAATGGAGATGGCCTCATATGTAAAGCACACAAATTTCATCAAGAAATGTCATGTGCAGCCAGACTCTTTTAACGGGGTCCCAGTTTCGGGATCGATCCTAGTTCCGGGGCGATTTTGGGATGCTTTCTCTCCAGATATCTTCTTGCTTAAGAGGCGGCAGCGAAATCGGGGCAGGTGGGTGCGGGTCAGGGGACTGGTCAGGGTGCTGTTGGTGTGCCTCAGGTGCTGTTCCTCAAATAGCCGAAAGCTATACGGGTTCTTGTTCCCCAGATAGCTGAAAGCTATGGGCTATATGGGGTTGTTACTACTAAAAAAGTGGTCGGCTGCTTTGAGTTCGGACCAGGTTGGTGCTGGTGTGGTCAGGGTGCTGTTTGGGGTGCGCTCAAGGTGCTTTGGTTGCTGCCAGTGCCTGTTTTGCAATGCAGTCAGGGTGCTGTTGCGGGTGCTGGTCAGGGTGTTGTTTCGGAGCTGGTGGTGGCTACTGGCGTTGCTTGTTTTGGGATGCAAGGTGCTGGTCAAGGTTCTGTTTGGTTTGCTCAAGGTGCGTGCTCAAGCTGCTGGCAGTGATGGCAGTGCTTGTTTGGCGACGCAGCCAGGGTGCTGGTCAGGGTGCTGGTGGTGCTGTTTGGGGTGAGGGTGCTTTTTGATGTGCTCAAGGTGCGGGGGCAGTTGCTGGTGGTGCTCAGGGTGTTGTTGTGGGTGCTGGTCAGGGTGCTGTTGGCATGAAGGTGGTGTGGTGGTCGCTGTCGGTGCTTCTTTCGCGATGCAGACCGGGTGTCATTGTGGATGCTGGTTAAGGTAGCAAACTCCCATGCTGTCTGGGCTCTATTCTTTTGATCTATTTCTTCTGTCTGGGGTCTATTCTTCTGATCCATTTCTTCTGTCTGGGTCTATGCTCATGTGCTTCTGTTCATATCTGGAGGTTGTTTTGGCGTTTGGCCCGAGCGCCTGTTCTAAGGTTCAGCGGCTGGTCCTTGAAGAGTCCATCCAGGTACGCGGGCAGCGACACTGAGTGGTCCTGGATGAAGGCCGCAGAGTCCTCGGGCGGGGAAGTGGTGAACCACTTTGGCTTCATCCCAACCTTCTTCCCATCCCTGAAACCACCGCCCCTGGTGGAACCTGCGGCGCCTCGCGCCGAAAGAGAAACAAAGAAAACCCGACCTTCGCGGGCCGAAGCGGAGTTGTTGGGGCCCGAAAAAGGTTCTAGGTGAATTATAATGCTTTACCAACCTGAAAATAAGGTGGTGGGAGGGCTATTCCCCACATAAACCACCATTGGGGTGAGGTCGTGTGAGGTCGCTATAATTCACCCTAGGACCTACGGTGCATGGAAAAGACCTAAGAGACTCAGTTTTTCTTCGAGTTCCCAACGGAAATACCCACAAACCCTATCGACTCCATGGTGGCATTTCGCGGTTTCCCGCAACCATCCATATGCAGTATCCGGAAGCGTCAAGGTTTCAGGTCCAAACCCGTTTTGGGGAGCGCACTGAGTCTCTGGATCTGGTTCTTGGCACTGCTGGATTTGGGAGCACCAAGGTGTTTCTCATATCTTTCAGAGAAAGGAAACTGTGTCCGGTTGGTGAAAATTGAATGGACCTTGTAGCTGTTGCTTCGAATGGAAATTCATTGTACCCGGGAAACAGGTGCATGGCGATACAGTGAATGCACATACTCTGAAACCTTCGACTGGAGTCGCCCGGAACCGCCAAACAGACATGGGACAATAACCAGCCATGTGCCCCTGGGTGTTCACTGAGACCATCACTTTGGTTCAAAGTTTGGACCGCAGGGAGTTCCAAGCTAGTCAAACTGTCCAATCCTTGGTGCGCCCGTGAAAGCGGACGCTGTGTGCAGCTACCCAGACACAATGATCGGAACCAAACTAATTACGCAACCAACACAACATGCCAACAGCGAAGCTTAGCTGCCCAGTGCTGAACACGTGGAGGCACATCGAACTATCTGCTTGCGCGGGCAACTCCTAATGAAATCGGTTCCGTTAACTGGCAAGGGAGTGGCAAACCGATGATCGGCGTTGCTCCTTTGGCTGTTCGGCTTTTTTTTTTTACTTTCCAGCTCAACCTCGCCCCCCAAAAAATAGATTCCTTTTAGCATGGTGCAACAGCCAACGTTCAATGAGGCCAAAACTGAATCTTTTGTTGGAGCTCGGTTGCCTTAGGCAAGGGTCCACCCGTTTTGCAACAAGCGAAACAGCCGTAACGACGGAACGGGAGTCAAACGACACATTTCACATGCGAACAACACCACACCCCGAGTTCAATTCATGATATACCTTCCCAAAACAAAGACCCCTAAAGAACCAAACCCTACAAAACCGAAGCAGCCAAGCAAGCAGCCAAGCAAGCAACCAACTGAGCAACCAACCAACCCACCCACCAACCAACCAAGCAACCAAGCAACCACAGCAACCAAGCAACCAAGCACCCAAGCACCCAAGCAACCAAGCAACCAAGCAACCAAGCAAGCACGCAACCAAGCAAGCAAGCAAGCAACCAAACAAGCAAGCATGCATGCAAGCAACCAACCAACTAACCAACAAGACCAAAACCGAACAACCAACCCACCCAACAACAAGACCAACACCAAACAACCAAACCACCTAACAAAGAGACCAAAGCCAATCAACCAACCCACCCAGCAACAAGACCAACATAAAACAACCAAACCACCCAACAAAGAGACCAACACCAAACCATCCAAACCAACCCAACAACCAACCCAAATGGACCCTCAAACATGGCATCGGCTTTCCGTTGGAGAAACATTTCAACGAGAAAACAGTTGGGTTGTCGTCCTCCCATCACCCCCCCGCCCCCCCCCCCCCCTCCCCCTTTGGGCGCCTAAGAGGCGCCCAGCGCGAAATTTTCCACCGCCTTTCACCGAGGCACCAGGAAGGCCAGCCATCCGCACCGCTCCTTGCGGGCCATCTGCGCCTGCAGCCGCTCCTCGGCTTGGGGCTTCGGAGCTGTTTGCAGGAGGGGGGGGAGGGCTTTCACCAGGGTTATTTTAAAAAATACACCAGCATAGACCCCAGATAGTAGCGTAGCGTACGAACCATGACGCAGCATTCCGGCGGCATCATGCTGATGTTGACAACATCTTGATGATGTTGACAGCATCATGAGGATACCACAGCTACTCAGCATAGTGCGCTAGATAGACGCGCAGACAACGTCCTAGTGAGTTCAGCGTTGACAGGATGATGCTGATACACCAGCCACGAACGATTCCACGCTACATATCTAGCAGAAAAAAGGCAGAGACGACATCCTGATGAGTTTGACAGCATCATGATGATGCGGACAGCATCATGATGATGCTCACAGCATCATGGTGATGGTAAAGGCAGCATCATGATGATACCACAGCCACAAATCATCTTGCGACAGTGTAATGAAATTCAGCATCATCCTGATGTTGACAGCATACTTCCGCCGCCACACCCACGAACCATAATGCAGCATCGCAGCAATTGCAGCAACATCATGACGTGGTTGACAACATCATGATGACACACCAGCCACAAACCATTACGCATGACAGTTCGAGCAAGCAACAACGTCCGAATCGGTGCGGCCAGCATCATGATGCTGCGGCCAGCATCATGATGCTGCGGCCAGCATCATGATGATGCGACAACCACGATACCCCAAACAGCACCCGCCCCAGCACCCTGCCATCCATATGCGCCCGCACCGTCACCAACACCCCAAAACAGCAGCCCCAACCCCCAACGCAGCACACGCGCCAGCACGGACACGTCCCCAAGCACCCTGCACCAGCACCTCAACCGAACAGCACCCCAAAACCGCACCCGCGCCAGTACCCCAAAGTGCATGCCCCCCTCCCAGACGTGGATCTTGCAAAACAAGTCCCCTTCTTCAGAAGAAGTTAGCACCCCTATGGTTTCCAGTTATCTGGGAAATAGGCGCCCACGCGGTCAGCAGCACCTCTAACAGCAACCCAAAACAGCACCTGCACCACCGCCCCAAACTGCATGCCCCCTAGCACCCGCCAGCAATGTCCGAAACTTGCGCCCACAGCGTCAGCAGCACCTCAAACAGCACCCGAAACAGTACCCCAAAACAGCTGCATCAGCTCCCCAAACTGCATGCGGCCATCAATCTTGCAAGAATGCGCCTGCGCCATCACCGGCACCTCAAGCAGCACCCCAAACTGCAGCCCAAATTACATGCCCCCTAGCACCCGGCCGTCAATCTCGCAAAGCGGCACCTCCACCAGCACCCGAAACTACATGACCCCTAGCACTTGGCCGTCAATCTCGCAAAATAGCAGCACCTCCACTAACACCCCAAACTGCATGCCCCCTAGCACCCGGCCGTCAATCTCGCAAACCAGCACCTCCACCAATGCCCCAAACTGCATGCCCCCTGCACCCGGCCGTCAATCTCGCAAAGCGGCACCTCCACCAGCACCCCAAACTGCATGCCCCCCAGCACCCGGCCCTCAATCTCGCAAATCACTTACCCTTCTTTATTAGAAGCTAGAACCCGTATAGCTTTCAGCTATCTGGGAAAAAACAAACGGGGTAGAGGGGGGGAGCGGGGGAAAAAGACCGGGTTCCGGGCGGCCTGAAACATCTCCCTGCAAAGGGTTCAATCCTAACTAAATCCTCCAGATTTGAGAGGTTAGAATAAGTCGGTACCCGATTTTTTTCTGTAGTCCATTGTAGGGGAACCCTCCCAACCAAAAAAGGGGTGAGAAAGGGCACTACCGGTAAACCTAGTAAAAAAGGGGGGTGCCAGGTTCAATGGTAAAGCCTGACCAGTGGGGTCAAAGGAAGCCCCCACCTCAGGCTCAAGGAACCTCAATCGTTGTTCTATCAGACCTCAGTTGCTCCAACCGCTTTTCCCTTTTGGCGCGTTTTCCGTGAACGAAACGGAAAACATCCGGCGCTTTCCAAGTGTTTCATTGCTCCCCAAATCTTCAAACGAGGGAACATGGGATATCACTGTTAGCCCTTGGCACGTGCTGGACGTTTCTTCTTTTTTGTCCCTTGGCTACTGGGTGAGCATCAGCAACCGGATTTGGATCCTCAAAGTCAGCGCTTTTCTTGGCTCACATGGGGTGTCTCTTTTGAGGGTTGGTTCAAAGGGACACCCAAAGGAAAACACCCACTTTACGGGGGCCCTATTTTAGGACCCAGACATACTGTGGATGGTTGCGAAATCCATTTCGCACCACCTAAGAAACCCTGGAATGATTCGATTCCCTAACGTAAACACCAACAAACGTTGTGGTTTCAACCATAGTTTCTGAATGGTGGTGCGAAATGGATTTCGCAACCATCCACAGATACGTAGGCTTCCCAGATTGGCGTCTCAAAACATCGACTTCCGGTCCTGGAGGTAGGGTACTCGGTACCAGCTGGCCGCAGGGCGCTTGGACCAGCCTTGGCGTATTGTCGGCGACCCCTGGATTAAGCCCATCCTATTTGGCCATGGCTCAAAATCCAAATCGTACCCCCAGTGAACATTCCCATCCCCACTAAAACAGACTAAAATGGGTGGTGCATCTACCCCAAAATCAACCATTGGCTTTGACTCACAGCCATTTATCTTGGGGTTGATTCCTTTTCCATTCCGTTCCACCATGGTTCTTTTCAAAAACCGATCGCCATTTTCCCTGGGTTTCTGGAGGTTTTCTAGAAAGAAGGATTCCTGGAAAGAATGGGGAAGGTAGCCCTAGAATTTATAGGCGGAAGGGGTGGCGGAGCCTCAAGTGATGACTCCCAAGGGGGCAGCTCCCCCTACCGAGGTTGATTGATTTGGGTGGCTTTTTTCAGGGGTTTCGAAAAAAAACTAGGGGCCGATGGGCTGTTTGAGCTCTTAAGTCGGGTGTACGGCTTTGGGAGACCCAGACCAAGACCCACCCGGGCCTGCAAAAATCAACCAGGAAGTTGCCCGAAGAGCGGTTTACCCCCCAAAATAAGGTAAGTGGCTCTTTTTTGGTGGGGAGACCCCCGCGGCAGGTGTTCTTTTGGTTTCCCCTTTAAACCCGCCAAAAGGCGAACCCTCGCAAAGCCTCGGTCCATATTCCAAGGTCGATCGGCCGAATTTCCCGGCGCCGAATGCCGAAGCGGAGCCGAGTTTCTGGGCCCAAGTTTTTGGTCCCTTGGAGAAGTGACTCGGGCCGAAAGACCCTGGGTTGACTACGCCCCCGTGGGAATCCCCATGCGAAAAACATGCATTTTCACGCCCTTGCCGTGGTTGTTTTCTATGGGAAAACTGCTTAAAAAAAAACATTTTCACACCCTTTCCGCGGGTTTTTCTTACATGGGAAAACTCTCCAAAGGCAAACATTTGCTGGCAACCCCCAGGGTGAAGCGGAGCCGTCGGGTCGGCAGCTCCTGTGGCCCCTGACTTTGGCGGGCTCGGAATGATTCGATGGAAACAGTTGGGCCTGGCTATCTGGTGGACATGGCGTTCTGAATTTGCGGTCATCGGCTCCAAGTCGACCTACACCTTGGCTTTGATCCCCTGCCGAAAGCTGAGCTTTTAGTGGTTTCGTTGCAACTATCACTAAACCCTAAAAACCTAAACAGGATGGCCCGACACCATCAAGATACATAATGAGTTCAAGTCAATCAGCTGAGTCACCTGCAGGTGCTGCACTATCTGCTTCACGTCTTGGGTGGCGAACAGTCCACACTTGTTTGCCGCTAAATTTAAATAGGCTTCAAAGCTAAAGTCCAATCCAATGTTCTTCAAGCTTCTTCAATGTTTATCACTCAACTGTTGTTTGTTTTCAGGTAACCAGTGGTTGGTGGTGTGGATTGGCGATTAGATTTCAACCCTTTATTCTGGAGGGTATATGGGGTTTCCCTCCAAACTACCGGGCCCCAAGCTAATTAGAAGGACATTGACAAAAGAAAGCACCAAAACATCGACTGCCAACACATGACGGCCTTTTTCGTCCTATCGAAATGCACCCGGAAAAGCTCGAGCCAAGTTCGAAGCCGGTCTTTTTGTTTGCTGAAATTGTGGCTGTGTCAAAAGAGGACCCGAAAAATAGTGGCTTCTCCTTTTGGCTTCCCCTAAACAAATCCTAAATTGAAACGTAGCCTCAAAAAATATACAGACCCAATTGCTGAAAGTCCAGAAAACAACAAAAACAAAACAAGCAAGCGGGAACTGGCCTGAACCGAGGCACGAAGAGACTGATCCTGTGGCTGGGCCAAGGTGAATCCATAGCCCCACCGGTCTGCGTAAGCCTCGCGCATTACGTGTTGCGATTTGAATTTCAACTGTTACCTCCAAAGTGGCAACGGTGGAACATGAATTTTCACCGAGCTCTGTATCATTTTACCCCCGCGTGACTTGCCCAGACTCAAATGCCTGAAGTTCTTAGATGGGCTGGTTAACAAATGGACTGCAACCGGGGGTTTAGCACAGGCTTGGTTGATGACCCGCCACTTCGCGATTCCTCTGGAAGATTTTGACTAACCTGCACACGCGCAAAGGAGATTTCCGACGGCCTCATGTTCGTTTAAGGGGCCCTTTGGCTAATGGAGTCGCGCTAGGAGAACCCACAAAATGAAAGGCTTTCTTTTAGTGTCCTTCTCAACAAATCCAAACAAAAAAAGGACCGCAACTTGGTTGCTGTTGACCCCTCTGCAAAAAATGTCTTGTGGGTTCAATTCAGAAAACCTTTGATTTCCCAAACAGTTGGAGTTTACAGATCCAACCCAATAAAGGAACAGCTGGGTAGCCCACACCATGAGAGGTCGACGAACAAAGCTGAGGGGCATGTCTGCAAGGAGATTCCCTTTCCAAGGGTTTTAAGAAGAAAACCAGCTTCCTGGATGTCCCTGAGAAATACCAGGATTGTTGGCTCTACCTAAAGAAATGCACAGGCCATATACCACCAACCACTCACTGGTAGAACAACCTAACCTAGCCCTGGGGCACACAGAACGCATATTTTCAGAACTCCTGTTCCAAATCCACCTTTTAAAAGATGGATAGTTTTGGGGAGACCCCAAAAACACTTGGAGGGCGTTGCATTCCATTCCATTTCTTCCAGCGCGGCTAACGGTCGTTCGACGTGGCGCTTGCACGCGAGCCACGCGTGCCTTGTTGAGCACAGCGTTCATGGACCAAACGGCCTTGCCGTTGAAGCTGCTGCCCAGCGGCTGCTTCTCCTGAGGCTTTGAACCAATGGCCATGGCTCAAATCAACCAATCCAACCACTAAAAAAAAACACCCAACATGGGCGGTGAATTCACCTACCACTGGCTTGAAAATGGGTGAAGAACGGGTGGCTCTAAAATGGGTGAATTCGAAAACCCCAAAATGGGATCCCATTGGTTTTGAACCATGGCCCAATGCCGGGGGGCTGGGAAAACAAGTTGGGGTTTACAGATGCGGTCTCCGTTTCTGGGCGGTCCGTTTTCAGATGCCCCGCTAAAAAATGTCACTTTTGGTGGGTTAAAAGGCTAGAAAGCTAAGGGGACGGCTGGGAACCACCAAGCTTTAAGACCAAACAATGTATGCAGTTCGAACAGGGGAACCATGGGTTTTCTCTTGCTTTCCCGGTAAAAAAACAAGCATAGCAAGCAAAAGTTCAGTTCAAAGGTTCATATTGTGAGTGTGAATTGATGTTCACCTGATTGGGCTGTCTTGGCCAGTACTCAAATCATGTTTCGTCCTGGAGTGGATGTATGTTTATCTTGACTGACGGATGCCCGCAAAACCAGGGACCCGTTGGGTGTCAAAAGAGTTGGACTCTGTTTTGGCTGATTGACTTGCATGTTTTCTCGGCGGCTTTCTGGGGTTTATGCACGTTCGGCATGCTTCTCGGTGAAAGGGCCAGACCCTAACCGAGAGACAACTCCAAGTCACATTTCGCCGAACAGGCGCACGCCCAGAGGAAAGCGGTAAGGGGGCTATACACCGGGAAACGATTGAAGCTCCCCCAGTTGCATCGCTTCATCGATCCAGTCTTCCCAAGATGAAACGGGCGAATCATGGAGAGATGGGGTCTTTTGATGCTCCCGCGACACAAGGGGTCTCCATACCAGTCTGGGTCAAAATAGCGGCACCACCCAAAAAACGCTGGAGGGGGGGTTTCGTAGAGACCCCCCCAAAATCGTTTGGTATTCTTTTGGTGTTCCTATTTAAAACCCACAAAATGGGGTACCCCTGAAAAAAGGACATATCCTTCACAAGGTGAACAGGGTAGCCTCCAAAAAAAGGGGTACCCCAATTCAGCTCTGTAGGCATTCCATTTGATGGCCAGCCAAGGCGCGACCATGACGATCTCGAAGATGCAGTCTGCAAAGCGATCTCCTGAGGCTTTACTCATTCCAGGGAATCAACCTGATTCTCCCTTCTTTTCAACCATCGTTCTTTTCAAAATTCGGCCGTTTTCCCTGGATTTCCAGAGGTGTTCTTTAAAACAAGATTGCGGAAAAATGGGGAAGGTACCCCTAGAACGTGCGCAAAGGGCGAGAAAATGCAAAATCTGCCATGGCTAAAAAGGGGCCAACAAAAGGGAAACTAGAAGGTCAAATGGTCGGCTTTGGGCAAGCGAGTTTAGGCTTCGCAGCGCTAATGTTCTGAACTGTGGACAAGCTCCTTGACGGGCAGTTGGGATTGGGGTGACTTCTGGTTTGCTTCAAGCCTGCCTCAGCCCTTTAGGCTCCCAACAGATGTTTTTTTGGACCCACTCTGGTCCAGTGTTAACCCTACAGAAGTAACATAAAACAAAAAGAGATTCTATGGGTACGTTACTGCTTCCTTGATCCCTTGCTAAAAGTTAAGCATTTGCTGGGATATGTCACAAATCCCGTAAGCTCTCTCAAGATCTACAAGTCTAAGGGTATCGTTGCCCCAAATCTGGTGTAGGTAAGAAAGCAAGACTTCAGATTATGGTCCGTGCGGTGGATGGACGAAATCCATTTCGCACCACCTAAGATTCCCTGGAATGATTCGATTCCCCTGTAAATACCAACAAACACATGGGTTTCAACCATGTTTCAAGTGGTATTTCCTTCTTCAGTCTCCCCATCATGTCATGGGGGCTGGGGGGAGGGAGTCTGGGAGGGGAGGGGGAGGGAGCCAAAAAAACACCTTATTAAGCCCTATTGAGGCCTTATATAGGGCTTCTTTGGGTATGGGTCAAAATTAAACCATCAGGGGACCGCAGGTTTTAGTCCATGTTTCCATTTACCAGGGTTCCATTTGGGTACCTATTCTTGACCCACAACCATTTGGGCTCCCTTCCCCTCTCCCCCAGCGCCCGCATATGGCTCCTCCGCGCTCCGGCCGGTCGGCGCGCACATCCAGCGCGGCAGCGCTGGGCGCCAGCAGCGCCAGCAGCAGACGCGCCATGGCCTCACCGAGCCAAGCGGTGGCTCAAACGGAACGAGCCCAACGTGATCGTTCAAACCTGACAAGATGTCCAGTGGAGCCTGACACGAAGCCTGTGACACCAATGTGGGATTTCCATCCTTATGCCGACTTTTTTTAAAGGCATTTCCTTGCTGTCACAGAAGTTGCCCTAAACCCCCACTTGTCCAACCATGTTCATCCATGCGCGCCATGGGCGACATTGGGCCATGGTCTGAAAATTCATTTCCCCAGATTTTCCTGGAAATGCCATCTTCGCGAAGACATAACTCTGGCAGCCTCCGCAGATCTTTCGAGGGGCGATTCTCACAACATGCGTCACGAATAGTACGCGATGTCGAATTCCGCAGTCCGGGTTGAAAGCTCAACTGGACCCGAAAGATTCAGCTGGGGGCTGCATTTGCAGCGACGTATCTTTTTGCGGCAACTCTCAGACCGCGCTTTCCTCCAACTAACTTCGTGTCTGCGCGCACTGCCGGCAAATACACATTTTTCATCATTACAATTTCCTTTTACCAAACCACCCTTGCACAAAGCTTTCGCGAAAAAAATAAATAAATTGCGATCTCCATCGTGAAGCTTTCGGTCGGGGAGGGCAACACTAAGACAAAAAAGTATCCCCCTTTGTACCTGAATACAAGGACAATTCGGACGACTCCCATTTGGCTGTGTGGGCTCTGGCAATTGCTAAGTACCCGACACAGGTCTCCCTATGGCCCGACTAGGTCCTCCAGTAGAGAGTTTGGAATAAGGGTAATTACCCTGTTTGCTGTAGCTCATTTTAGTAGGGGAACCCTCCCCCCAAAAAGGGCAGAGAAGGGCACTACTGGGGGATCTATAGCAACTCCACGACAGGGGAGTCCGCGTGGCCATGAAGCTGCGATGGTTTGCCCTTGCCGCGTCGTGGAGGCAAATGGGGGGTTGGGCTGGGAACAAACGGCGGATGAGTCGCGTGCCTTGTGTAGATCTTGAGGCTGAAATGACATGAGATGTGGCATGACATGATAGCCACGAATGACTTGGAATTGGTGTTTTTTGCTTCCAGGAGCCATTAGCGTGTTTCCAGGTAGCAAAAACAAACCACACACCCTCAAAAAAACACCCAACTGGACAATTCGAGATTTGTCCTGAGTCCACTTCTGGGAAAAGAAGCCTGCTACGGAACCCGAGTCGACTGGCTGAAAGCCTGTTACACCGCTTGGCCCTTTGGTGAAATGAATGACACCTTTTCTTCAATTTGCGCCGTATACCAATTGCGGGTCCTTCCACTTTCCCGGGATCCATCCGCCAACAAACACGCCACGCGCACGGCATCCGAAAGGCTTCCTTCCGCCCCCCGATCGCCTTCCTCGGCCGTGCTTCGTTGCCCAACTGGGGTTGGAGGGCCTGGCGGTAGCTGATTCTCACGAATCCGTGGCCAAAAAAAGGTTCTCAAATGTTTTTAATTTCCACTAAACGTTGCCAGTACTGGACTCCGAAACTGTGATATCAGATTTTGCCACTTGCCGGTCTAAAAGTGCTCGAGCTTCTTTCAAGACAGCAAGCCTCGATTGTGAAAGAGTGAAAATTTGGAGCTGGACCTCCGCCTTTTCGTACTTCAAGGGAAACCAAAAACAAAACCAATCGTACCTAAGCAGGGCTGTGGGAAATGACCACTTCTGTGATACAACAAAAAGGGCTTAAGACTAACCCCCCCATATAAAGGAGGAGATTCCCAAGAGTATCACAGAAGTGGTTGGATAAACCCCTGAATCCCACCACCCTGGTTACCTAAGCATTTTAGGGGACCATTTTGAGAAGCATATGCCAAAGGACTCGGATCGCCACCCCTCCCGACTCCCGCCCGCCGGATTTTTTTGGGATTTCTGCGCCACGCGGCGCCCCAAGTGGAACGTAGGCAAATCAGAGATTGACAAACCTCACAACGCCAAACGAAACACACGAGACTGTCAGCCCGAGCCGTTTGCAGCAAATTCCAGAGCCCAGGGTACATAATCATTCGATCCGCGGACTGCGGATGTTGAAGGATGTTAACGGATTCAACTTCCCAACGGCAAGAGGGTGTTGGCAAACACGTGTTGCTTGGCAGTCACCAAGAACATATCCAACCCTGCATGTCAATAACAGTTTACGCCTCTCAGTTTGAGAGGTGACCCAGAATCCCTCTAAAATTGCGTGTACCCCAATCAAGGCGTTCTGCTGCATGCTTGCCAATTCTGACGAGGCGTTCAGAGGACCTGGCAGAAAAGAGCTGGACCGCCTTTTGGGGTTGACAGCGAATTTTTCCACCAAAGTCTTTATCGGACCTGGGATCTATGGGAACAACAGGGTTTCCGCAAAACTCAGCAAATTCTACAAATCAGCAGGGTGCTGTCCACGGTTGAAGCGGGTCTGATTCACCCTTTCGCCAACATAGGGACTAAACTTGGTTTCCTCTTGGCTTCCTCTCTATTTCCTCTGTGTCCCTTGAAACTAAACTCTAAACAATGCCTCCTCTGATTCCCAAAACAAAAAACACGCAAAGGGCACCCTTCAAAAACCACCCGGCCAAGTCGAACACGGCGTATGGGCCCCCCTGCCCGCGGTTGCGGTCGCGGCAGCTCGGGAGCGTGCGCCCCCGAGGCTCCGAGCCGCACCGGGCTGTGAGCCAAAGGCGACAGACAGTCGCCGCTTGGCCGAGTTCCGCTGTGTGCCATGCAACCCTGGCGGTTGTTGTTTTTGTTTTGTTTCCCCTCCCGCACGTTTTTTTTTTTTTTTTTTTTTTTTTTTTTTTTTTTTTTTTTTTTTTTTGGGGGACCCTGTGGGCATTTTCTTTACGTGGGGATTCATGTCCAACCACTTGTGGTTCAATTCTTGAATTTCAGAGCCTCACGTGCGGGGGGTCCGTCGCTGGAAGCTGTGGCACCGCTTGTCGGCAATGGATTCCATTTCGACTGGGGTTCTTGCAGCCCGATTCGTTGGCCCAAGCCTGGCGTCTGGGGTGCAAAAAAAACATTAACTTTCAGAGTCTGCCTCATAGGAAATCTATCCCTCCAGTTGCGGATACGTCCCCCGGGAAAAAAACACACACGCACAAAAAGCAAAAGCAAAACCATATCTTCGGTGGTGATAGATTCCACTTACAGCCGGGAAACAGGAACAATTATTCTGAAACCAACATGGACGGAAAAGATATAACACAGTTTTGGCAACCCTTGGAATGTGCTTACAGAAACCGCAGGGTTAAAGCCGAAGCCTCCTTGAGATTGTTGCTTGAGTCAAGTTCTTGGGAACCCACAGAAGAAACACGGGTGGCACTGGCAACTTCAAAGATTCCCCTACTTGGCCACCTGTTGGTTGCAAATGGGGTGAACCTACCAACCCCTCAGCACGGATATGGGTGTGTCTTCTTTGTTGGGGGTACCCTTCTCATTTTTAATGAGCACCAAAAGCAAAACCTCAACTTTTTCGGGGTCCCCTAAACAAGGGACGCACCCATCTAATCCCACCAAACCATTTTAAATGACAAGCAAAGCGGAATAAATCAGACATGGGTCCTAGGACATCTTTTCTCACAGATCTCACACCCAGACCCAGAATCAACTCATTCGGGGGCAAAATCCAAAAAAAAATAAAAATCTAGGGCTACCTTCCCCATTCTTTCCAGGCATCCATCCTTTCAGGAAACCATCAAAACCCAGGGAAACAGATCCGGTTCTTGAAAAGAACGATGGCTGAAAAGAATGGAAAAGGAGTCAACCCCTAGGGCCCTAGAAAGTTGTGGGATCAAAACTTGGTGGTGCTCAGGGAATGAGAAGTGGAATGACTCCTATGAGCACCATCCAAGGGGTGGTTTCCTTCAAGGGAATTCCAAGGTTCATTTCCAACATCCGGAAGGGCATTCCCGAATCAACCCCTAGACACCGAAACATGCGCCTCCTCCAAGGTGCCGTTGCAATTCAGGTCTTGCAGGCGGAAGAGCTCCTATCGGATCTCGGAGCTCGGACACCTCGTGGAGAAATCCAGTTCACACCAGGTACTCAGGTTTACCGCGTGTGTCATGGGTTCATCAATAGCATAACTTTTAATTTGGTAACGAGGAATTCTAAACAGATCAGAGCCCAAAAACAAAAAATCCTTGAAATAATTGGGGGGATTCAGCAAAGCCAATAGCGAGGACTTCAAGCAGTACAGCCCCTGAAGTCAGGATCCAAGAGCCGCCCTCGGTTTACGCCATAGACCCAATCCTTAGCTCATTGAAAAATCGCAGAGGAACCGAGCTGCAACCATTTGCCGCTTGTTCCTGGAATGTTCACTTGGTCTACCAGCTGCAAAAATCATTGCATGAAGCTCAAAGAGTCCACCCATCTTTTCACACATATTGAACTCTCTACATCAGATTGAGCAGTGAACTGGTCCACTCTCCGCAACGCTCTGCGCAGCTCCCTACTCGTGCACTGTACAAGTGGAAGTGCCGCGGTAGCTTATTCCCACACACACACACCAAGAAAACAAAGAAGGAGATTCCCACCCCACCCCCCCAACCAAAAATAACAAAACCGGAGATCACCCCATAAATAAAAACACAAAACAACAAAAAACACGTGAGGAAACCTGCACACCCAAAAACCCAACGTCCTTTACTTTTTCTCGTATCCTGCATCATCTCCTCCAGGCGATCTGAGCGCACACCTCGCGACAAAAAGGTGTTTTTGTTTGTTTGTTTGTTTCCGCATTTTGCTTTTTGTTACACTCTCCTTCTTTTGGGGGGACCCACCAACATGGTGGTTTTCGTGTTGGTTTCCCTTCAACACCAGCGACAATTGGAGGAACTTATAAGGAGCAAAAGGAAGCTTAGGAGGATAAGAGGAGGCTTAGGAGCCTTACACGGAGCTTTTAAGGAGGTTTATAAGTAGGCTTACAAGAAGCCTTTTTTTTTTTAAAAAAAAAAAAAAGAACAAAAACAACGCTTATAAGAAGTTTTTTTTCGACGGCTTATATGCCAAGTTCCATGGCCAAACGCTCTGAAGCCAACACCTGCGATCGGCACCCGCCTTGTGGAAAACAGGAGTCCCCTTTTCTGGGCACCCCAAAACGATGGAGGATGAGGTTAGGACCTAGCCAAAACCAAATTAACATTTGCTATAGACCCCCCTTTTCAAGCCGGGCCGTTCCTTCGGGCCAGTCCCCGTTCCTCGCGCAAAAGCCTGCGAGGCATCCGTAGACTTTTCCGCCTGGCCTCCAAGAGCCCCAAAGAAAAGCTCGGCGCCTGGGTCTTGGCAGGGCGCCAAGTCGCGCAGCGCCACGCAGTTCCTTCGCTCGAAGGGAAGGAACCCGAATTCCCCAATCAAGAAAACTCGGTACCGGGGATGGTTTGTTTCTGTGCGGTCCTTCCATTTCGAACATGCCAATCAAAGCGATCGCAAGAAAAGGTGTACCCTTTGTGCGGTTAAGGTGCAAGGCTACCCCGTTTTTGGTAAAGGGATAGAAACAGGAGCACCAAGACAAGGTCAAAAGCTGGGCGCCGAGGTTCTCGAAGACGCTGGAAGTGGAGCCCATGGCAGCACTCGGCGCCTCAGCCCGGGGTGGCTCGTCTTGTTTGAGGCCCTGGTTGTTTGTTTTTGACAGGGAAAGGAAACGGAGATAAACTATTTCTGGCAGATCCCAATTATTTTTTGTTTTTTTAAAAAAATGCGTTAGCTGTGTGTGTCGCGAGAAGCGACACTCCCTGAAATCTTTCCTCCCGCAGGACTGGCACGTTCTGCTTGTAGCGTGCAACCAGGCGGGTTTCGGAGGGCAGGGAGGGGAGGGGAGGGGAGGGGGCAGGGAGCCAAAATAAGAGCCCAATGAGTCTATAATTTGAGAGTTGAGATTGTTTCCTGTTCCAGTCTGCAAAACAGTCCGAATCGACATCAGCTTGGAGGAGCATATGCGTTTCGCTCAAATAAGAAGCACACATGGGTGTTTTGAGGGAACCCTTTAGGGACACGTGTCTAATGGCCAACTTGCGATGGACCCACTCGTGGGTTATGCAGAGGCCCTTTTGCTGAGGTTTGATATATCCAATGCTTTCCAAGAGGCGTCCTGGCGAGAAGCTTCCGCCAAATACTCTAAGCTTCTGAACACTGCACCGTTCAAGCGATCTGTTCTCTCTAGACCCGCGTGCTCATATGCGAACTGCAGTTGTTGTCTCTTTGAGATACTAGATGCTTGATATCACTCTCCTCTGTGCACATGTTCTACTTGAGCGCAAGGCATCAGGTCCTGACCCTCCACTTCGTGCCTTGGTTTGCTCAATGGTTCGTGCCCCTGGTGAGGCCTTGGGTTGGAATTGAGCTTCCTGCGATTCCCAACACCTATGGAGTGGCTTGGCCCAAAGTCTAAACTTTATGCGTGCAAAAATGGACCAAGTGAGACATTGAACACATCTGCATCTTTCCCCTTTTGACCTGAGGAGGTTGCTGGACGAGGGTTCCCATTTCGGGGAGCTCAAATCCTTCGCGCAACTTGTCAAGCCGAAGGCCCCGCAAGAGTGCCTTGTTTTCCC
This sequence comes from Effrenium voratum, assembly GCA_963377175.1. Taxonomy (NCBI): domain Eukaryota; class Dinophyceae; order Suessiales; family Symbiodiniaceae; genus Effrenium; species Effrenium voratum. Next base: position 359,831 of record CAUJNA010003587.1, on the reverse strand, counting down.
ACGAGTGTTGTGTTTCTTCTCTCCCGGCGCCCCACACCTCCTATGTTTCCGCATGTTGTGTGCTTCATTCTTTTTTTGCCGGACCGTGCGCGGTTTTTCAAAGGGGTCCAGCAAAAAAAAAACGCGGACACGCACTGAAAACCTGGAAGCGAGCGTATTTTGTTTTGCAACGACAGGAACTGCTTCGATTGAAAACCAAATTGTGGTCCATTTTCTTGGGTTAAAGCGGCGCACCGAAAAAGGACCGCGGACATGGGCCGTCATTCTTCTGGGAATGGGAGAGGTCCAACCACTTTGGAGGTTTCAGTCTTAGTTCAAATCGCCATGGCTCGTCTGTTCTTGGACTTGGCACCCTTTTGGGGTTCGGTTCAAAGGCAAACCAAAGGGAAACAACCCAGTTTGGGGGTCTTCCCATTTTGAGACAATTCGTCGTGACAACGACAAACACCTTTCAAGCCGAGCGTATCGAGCTAAGTGTCTTTTCTGAGGGTACTCCTCCTTTGTGGGGTGTAAAACCTGCATCTTCATTTGAGCAAAAAAAGTGCGCACAACGGAAAAGTGCGCGTTTCAATCAAAAACACGCAAAGTTCCAAGAACTGCGCGAGGCGTTTTTGGCTGGTTTGAAAAAGGTGCGGGGTGTGTATAGCCTGGACATGAACCTGTCAAGCTGTTCAAAAACAACTATAGGCAAGGATACATGCGCCTAATCGGCCAGAACTTAGATGATCCAAAGAACCAGAGTGCATTTTTGCTATTTACCAACGGAGCGGTTGTCGGGAATAGCCTTCAACATTGCCAAGCCAGCTTGACAGTCAAGTGAAACAAGTTTCAACTCCTTGAAATTGCAAGAAGTTCGAACGGCTCTTGCAAGTGGCGCAGCTTCAAGCGACGACCACATGTGGCTCAAAACCGATCTGTTGGTTGGCAATTTGGGCGCTTTAGACATCTGCTGCCTAATTAAAAGGTCAAAAACGCACGCATACATGCGCACACTTTTCGAATTTGCGCGCAATTGCGGATATTTGCGCGATAGTACCGGATTTTTGCGCGCAAATTGCGGGCTGGCAAGGCGCCGAAAATAGACTAATTTCACCTATCAGCGACTTGTCTCAACAAAAATGCGGCGCAAGCACAGTTCTGGAGCAAACAGCGGATCCGTGCAAACCCAGGCAATACTTGCGGGCTGGGAGCTCTTCACGGAGCCAAGCGGGTTGCTAAATCCTCAAAGTGTCAAGTGCAAGTGATATATAGCTGGTACTTGTGCCGGGTGTGCCACAAATTTCCTGCCTAAAACAGGCTTGGGTGGAGACAAAGAAGAGCTAGATATGCTGTAAACATCAAGGACTTCAACAAACAGCTGCGCCGGCACGGGCACGAGCAGCGCGGTATCGGTTGTTTACACAAGAAGTGCCGAATTTGGCTACCAGAGGAGTTTCACCCGAAAAGTGCGCAAATCTCTCAAAAGTGCGCAAATTCCAAAAAAGCGCGCAAAAACACCACAAAACGCGCAAACAAGCATTTGAGCAGAAAAAAGTGCGCAAACGAAGATTCAGGAATGATTCCCATGCCTGCGCCCGGCCGAAGCGAAGGCGAAAAGCAACGCCTCCTACTACAAGGCCGCAGCCAAGTATTGGCGGCGTTTCGTAACCGGATGCCCCAACGCATAAGCGCGAGGGGACACGCGAGGGGCACTGCCTCCTACTGAGCCAGAGGTACATGGAAGGGCAAAAGGCATCTTATGGCCTGGGTACTTTGCGAGGATGGAACCTCTGCAAACATCATCAGGCTCAAGGCGGCTCGGCAACATGTTCATTGGCGACAGGAGCCATGGCGGCATCGCCATCTTCACTTTGCAAAAAATGGGCCCAACCAAGAACACAGTGCTTTGCTGAACCATCCATTCTCCAGAAAGTCAGTGGTCCAGTTGGACGAGCAAGCGGAGGATAAAGTGCAATGTGACTGACAATGCATATCGGTAGGCCGGGCTGCAAATCGATTGCGCCGAGACAAAGCTGTAGTACTGCCGTGTAGAGAATGCCCTCAAGCTAAGCTGAGGGGCTGGTTACTTCACTGACCAGAGAAGAAAGAACTCATCAACATGACAAATGGGAGCAGGCCATGGCACTGATGGCATTGGTGACAACCAAGACTGGTGCTCTGCGCGCACCTTGCGTTGCTGGCATATCCGTGCGGGTGGAAGCCCATAAGCCAAGGACTGTTAGAGGGGCAAGGGCAGGGTGCATCAGGCGTGCGTGGTATAAAAGGGGCCCCAAATGAGGCACGAAAGCGGCAGGGGGGGGGGGGGGGGGGCGTTGCCACAGGATGCTATTGCAGCATGTGACCAACCTGCGAGGCATCCACTAAACGGCTCGGCACACCGCATTTCGGTCCAGACTGCCAGGCCGTACGCAAAAGCGACAAGGCAAGAAGGGGTGGAAACCAACGAGGCAGGCACCAAAGTCGCAAGCACTTGCGTGAACAGTTCTCCGGGGTGGTCCAAGAATGTGTGCTGCCACAGTCCACCAGCGCGCCCTCTAGTCGGGGAAGGAGACGACCACCCTCCGTGATCTGGGCGATGTATGTCCGGTGTCCCGTAAAATAAAAGAGGAAACTGGCCCTCAAGCCGGGCATGTCTTGCAGATCTCGGCTGACGAGTGCTAGTCTTGTCATGGCCGAGTTGGCTCTAGTGAAAAGACAGGCGCATCACAAGAAGATCCTTAGCCAAACGCCTAACATGAAAACCACCATTTTGGGGGTCCTAACAAACATAGCCACAGCCAAGACTCCTGGCTTTTCTCTGGACCGTTTCAGGTGATCTGGGAATTGGCGAATCCATCTCCACATCATGGTGTGGCAAGTGATTCCCGACGTGATTTCGGAGCTGGCCGTGGATCACAAATTGCAGGGAATCAGACATCAGGGACCTTCGTGGGGCTCATGCTGGTGAACCCCATGAGTTTGCGAGCGCTGGCATTTTCGGAGCGCGTCGAAGGCACGAAACCACGGGTCTAACAGGGCTGCTCACAAAAAGGTGTTCATCAGATTCGGTTTCCCCATGCTTCTCACTCAACCATCACCTCAACCTGTTTAAAAGCTATTGCTTGAGCGACCAAGAAGAGCAAATACAGGACACACGACCAATTCACATCCAGCGTAAGTCCAACCCGTCTTTCCCCTCGACTTCGACTTCCGTGGAGCAACCCTGTCCCGCCCTTGCTGGCCCATCACTCAGGCCAATGGGCGTCATTCGAATTAGGCGCCCAATGCTAAAACTTGGCTCAAGAACAGCTGCGGGATGCGCGACCAGTGTCAATGGAAAAAAACAACAACAAGAAACTTTGAAAAAGAGAGGCAACAGGCAACACCTGAATCATGTTTGTGCCCTTTACATGTTGACTATGAATGGGAAAACAACGGTTTATTCATAGAAACCAGCTACAGGAAATTCTACAGGAAACTAGCAAAGTTCCCACCAAAGTCAGGGGTTTCCTGCAGAACCACAGTCGATACTTTTTGTGTTTGCTTTGACCTTGAATATTCCCCAAGTCTTTGCACCGGTCAATATGGGTAGCTTCTCTTTTTTTGGGGGGGCAGCCTCTCTCGCTTTTATTGGTTGAGAACCAAAGGATACCAATCATGTTGGGTGTCTCCTGATTTCAGAACCTATATAGGTGTGTCTCTTCCCCCCCCCCCCCAAAAAAAAAAGAAGAAGAAAGAAGCGGTTTTCCTTTGGGTTTCTTTTTGACACCACAAACTCTTGTAATTCTAAAAAGAGACCACCCGAATATATTTCCTGTCTTCTCGGGAATGACATGGGCACTGTCCCAAAACACCATTAGGCCATGGTCGAAGGACAGGCCCTAGTTGTGCCTTTTTGTTCCCTGCAAGGGCCCAAACACAAAAATGAGAAATATGTACCCAACATGGAACTCTGGATTTGGACTAGCATCTTTCGGTCCCCGGAAAAAAGATGACCAAACTGAGGGGAGCGGACGCCAAGACAAGCATTTGTCAAGTTGTGCGGCAGCCATTTTCTCCAAAAAAAAGAAAGGTCGGGGGTCTGAGAATCCCGCAGCTGGCCGCCCCTTTGGGGCAAAAGGAGCTTCAGTAGCAGCCTGTGCCTTCTTGGCAAAGGTGGGCCAATGGAATCGGAGCATCGGATCCGGCTCGGATCCGGATCGAGAGACGAAGCTTGGATTCCACTTGCCTAACCAAGACCTGGCCTTGCCACCCTTCAAAAGCCCAAGAGAAACATGGATCGAAGGGTCTAGTGGGAAGGGTCACAAACACCGCCTGGACAAAGATTCAGGCTGAGACTCCAGACATTTGGAAGTTGAGAGGGGGCGCAGAAGCAATTGAGTAGCTTTACGACCTATTAAGTATGGCTTTGCAACAGGCAGACTGCTTTTTTTCGAGGGTCCGTGGAGCCTGCGGGAACCAAAGCGCCCGTTTGTATTTGTTCCAAACGATTAGCATGGACGAACGAGTGAGATGTACCACTTTGGCAAAGTAAGTGCTTCGTCTTTTCTCCAAAAGTGACATAGGTACCAAAGAGGCAGTTCTAAAGTCCATCCGCCATGCCACTGCACAGAAAAATATGTTCAGGTTCTGATTCAGACTTCGTCAGCCCTAAGATACAAGCAGAATGAAGTCAACACACACAAAAAAAAAAAAACACGCGACGAAAAGGGCCGCAGCCCAAGACCATTGGCCCAGCAAACTATGACGTCACATCCTAAGGTGCGTTGCGCGCCTCACAAGATGCGACTCCAGCAGGCCGGAAATGTGTGTCTCGCTGGTAAACGTTCAAGGACCAATCCGCACGGTAAGCTAGGGTGGTCCCTCCATTAAGGAACATGCTTTGGATTTTAGAGGGTTCCTCTGGCCTCCGGATTAATCCGAAATTGATGGAACAGTATGAAGACAAATTCCCTACTCCTTTCATCCTCATGTGCGAATAACATCGGCAGGTACTCAAACCGTAACCATTAGAACAAGACAGGAGCCGGTTCCCCCACGTACCTTGGTTTTTGCCCCCAACGAAAAGCATGCTTCTTCTGGTCCATACTTCGTGAACCATAGTGTGTGAAACAGATTCAGTGATCCATTCTTGAGACCACACCTAACAAGGGGGGCCATCACCCATTTGGCTGTGCCTCAAAACTTGGGCCCAAAATGACACCTTGTGGCAAAGGCCAACACCTCGTTCGTGAACACCCATTTGTCCCAAACGGAACCTGGCCTTGTCTACCGCCTCGAAATGGGCTGTCACTCCGCAGCGCTTGGACTTGCGTCCCGACCTCCCGACTTTGCAAAGTCGAGGTAGGGGGGTTGCTATGTACGTAGTGACTGGTTACAGAAAGTGGGTTTTAGCATGGGAGTTACCTCCTTCAGTCAGAGGTTGACATGCTACCCTGAACTGGGGGGGTAAACAAATCAAACGCGAAGTTCTGGTTGATGTCGCTGTACCAAGCGAACTAGCAATGGTTGGCTTATGGAGTTTCGAGCCGTGTGCCTTGCCGGTCACAGGGCGCCGTAGCCGCCGTCATCGCCGCCGCCGTAGTCGCCGTCGTCTTGCAAGGGGTCAGGAAATCAAGGGTTCACCGTCTGCATTGAATGACTTTGAGACTTTGAATTGAATTCGTCCTGCACAAGGTTTGCCACTTTGTACACCAACTTGTAGACTAGTTGGCTCAAGAAAAGACTAGTGGAGAACCATAGAAATCAAAAGACTTACCCTCTCTGTGAATTGGGAACCAGAACTTGCCATCTTCCCATAAGCACAATGACCAGGAACTCAGCAAAACGTGGACCCACAAGGACTCGCAATTTGTGAGTTCCCCCTACTTTGGCCCCGAGACCCATGTGGAAAAAACGTCTCTTTGAGTTTTTGTGGTTGATTTAAACGGACACCCTCCACAGGATACATACCCAAACAGCAACCGTCGTCGCTGTCCCCGCCGATGCCTTCGCAACCGTCTGAATTGAACAACTTTGAATTGAATTCGTCCTGAAAAAGGTCTGCCCCTTTTTGCACCACCTTAGAGACTCGTTGGCTCAAGAAAGCAATAATGGAAAACCATAAAGATCAACCAACTTACCCTTTCTGTGAATTGGTCTAAAAGCCAGAACTTGCTGCTTACCACCAACACTGTCTTCGCATAAGTACAATGTCCAGGAACTCTGGGATGGGTTAGACCACACATGGACCCACAAGGATGTAAGGTGTGAGGGTTGCCTTTTTTTCCTTGGTTTAAAACAAAAAAAATGGAAAGTTAGGGTCCCCTATCTTGACGACAAGACCAATGGAAAAATCACTCTGTTTTTGCGGTTGATTATAAGGGACACTCCCCAACAAAGACTGGGCGTCTGGGGCATACATACCCAAACAGCAAACGAGTAGGTCAACAAATTACTTCCCTTTTGGGCAAGAGGCCGCCGTCGTCGCCGTCGTTCCAACCGTCTGAATTGACTTTGAATTGAATTTGTGCTGCAAAAGGTCTGCCCCTTTTTGCACCGCCTTAGAGACTAGTTGGCTCAAGAAAGCACTAATGGATACCCATAAAGATAAAACAACTTACCCTTTCTGTGGATTGGCCTAAAAGGTGTTGGTTCACGGCGTGAAAGGGGTAGTAGTCTGGGACCAAAGCTGCAGGGCTCACATGCTACTGGACAGCATCCCCAGCATTGCCAGCATCATCCCCAAGATGCAGATGATCGGGGGAGGTACATACATGACCAAACAGCAAACAGTAGGTCAACAAATTACTTCCCTTTTGGGCAAGAGGCCGCCGTCGTCGCCGTCGTCGCCGATGCCTTCGCAACCGTCTGAATTGAACAACTTTGAATTGAATTCGTCGTGCAAAAGGTCTGCCCCTTTTTGCACCGCCTTAAAGACTAGTTGGCGCAAGAAAGCACCTACTGGAAAACCATACTTTCTGTGGATTGGCCTAAAAGCCAGAACTTGCTGCTTACCACCAACACTGTCTTCTCATAAGTACAATGTTCAGGAACTCTGGGATGGGTTAGACCACACATGGACCCACAAGGATGTAAGGTGTGAGGGTTGCCTTTTTTTCCTTGGTTTAAAACAAAAAAATGGAAAGTTAGGGTCCCCTATCTTGACGCCAAGACCAATGGAAAAATCACTCTGTTTTTGCGGTTGATTATAAGGGACACTCCCCAACAAAGACTGGGCGTCTGGGGCATACATACCCAAACAGCAAACGAGTAGGTCAACAAATTACTTCCCTTTTGGGCAAGAGGCCGCCGTCGTCGCCGTCGTTCCAACCGTCTGAATTGACTTTGAATTGAATTTGTGCTGCAAAAGGTCTGCCCCTTTTTGCACCGCCTTAGAGACTAGTTGGCTCAAGAAAGCACTAATGGATACCCATAAAGATAAAACAACTTACCCTTTCTGTGGATTGGCCTAAAAAGGTGTTGGTCCACGGCGTGAAAGGGGTAGTAGTCTGGGACCAAAGCTGCAGGGCTCACACGCTACTGGACAGCATCCCCAGCATTGCCAGCATCATCCCCAAGATGCAGATAATCGGGGGAGTGGGGGCACCATACCATTGGGGGGGGGGTTACGTGGCCCAGGGACTGGTACATACATACCCAAACAGCAAACAGTAGGTCAACAAATTACTTCCCTTTTGGGCAAGAGGCCGCCGTCGTCGCCGTCGTCGCCGATGCCTTCGCAACCGTCTGAATTGAACAACTTTGAATTGAATTCGTCGTGCAAAAGGTCTGCCCCTTTTTGCACCGCCTTAAAGACTAGTTGGCTCAAGAAAGCACTAATGGAAAACCATACTTTCTGTGGATTGGCCTAAAAGCCAGAACTTGCTGCTTACCACCAACACTGTCTTCTCATAAGTACAATGTTCAGGAACTCTGGGATGGGTTAGACCACACATGGACCCACAAAAATGTAAGGTGTGAGGGTTCCCTTTTTTCCTTGGCTTAAAAAAGAAGCAAACTGGATAGTTAGGGTCCCCCTATTTTGACCCCCAGACCCATGAGAAAAATCACTCTGAGTTTTTGCGGTTGATTAAGGGACACCTGCGAGCACCACTTGGTGGCTGGGGCATACCCAAACAGCAAATCAAGCTAACAACTAAAAGGTCAAACAGTTTCTTCCGGTTGAAGGCCGTAGCCGCCTTCGCATGGTCATCCGGAAATGAAAGCTTGACCGTCTGAATTCCATGATTTTGACTCGAATTCGTCTGAAAGGGTCTGCCCCTGTTATACCTCCAGTTATACTAGATCCTCCAGTAGAGAGGTTAGAATAAGGGTACCAACTTATTTTTTTCTGTAGTCTATCTTAGTAGGGGGTTTCCCCTTCCAACCAAAACAGGAGTAAAAGAGAGGGCTCCAATTGCTGGGGGCCTTTTCCCCCGACACTTGGCATCTCGGAACCTGGCGAAATCGAGAAAGGCAAAGGAGACGATTCCACCGGAATCGAGCCAGGGATAGATCTGCGACTGGTGGACAAAATGTTGCACCAAAAAAAGAATGTGTGGGAACCATAACGTTTGTTGGTATTTGCCAGGGTAATCGAATCATTCCAGGGCTTAGGTGGTGCGAAATGGATTTCGTCCATCCGCAGTATGACCAGATGAAAAAGACGAACTTCGACGTGAACGAGGTACTTCATCCGGTCAGATGAGGGAACCAAGTACGCCTTCTACAAGGCCGCCGCAGGCGAATACGACAGGTCTGCAAGGTTCAAGGAGCATGGACATGAGCATGAAGGGAATGAGGTAGGGGAAAGCAATCTTAAGGGGCAAACGTGGTGAAGGTGGGAGATGCAGGTGCGGCGTTTATAGTAGAAATCACTTGTTGTAGAACTGGTTTTTGTAGAAGATTTGGACAAGTCGTGCAATTTCATAGTAGAAATGATGCTCTGGGATTCTTAACTTCATCCCGAGCCGAGGGCCGAGCGTGACTGAACTTGTACGGCCGACTCTTTTTCCTTTGGGCAGCCTGAGGCAACTGTCCAATTTCGGAGTTGCCCATTGCCGTTCGCGAGTTTGTCTCCCACCTTGCGTCGGGCGCAACGCTGCAGCGAGAAAAGCCTTGCCTTGCATGAGCATGCGGGCTACAAGCCACGCAAGTTAGCCCTGCAGAAGCTTGATCCGCAGATCATGTTGCAACCCTGTTTTTGCATGAGCAGGCGTGCTACTCCAAGCATCTACAAGCCATAAAGCCCATGCCTGGCAGGAATTTGATGTGGTAGCAGCCCAGGCTCAGCCATGCCGCAAGCGGGGGCAGAGTCACGCCTCCGCCCGGTCCAGGCGCTGGCCCACGAAGCACGGCGGCGCCCTCCCACTTTAGTGCGGCAACTTCGAGCGTGCAAATGCTAGGGCCTAGCAAAGATGGCAACCACAAGAAAAACTGCAGGGAAGTACTCCCTGGTGAAGCCCGCCAACTGATGCGCGGCCGTGGCGCAATCTCAAGGAGCTCCCGGACAAGCAGGTGTCCGCCGCAGATGACTCTGCCATCCCCTGGCTTCTGAAACACAGTTTGGTTCGGCCTGCAACGCCTAGGGTTGCAGCCAGTGCGTGCTGACCTCATGCAGGGTGGCCTAACAACTTCCTCAGAGCCTTGGAGACCGTAGCAGCTGGTGCTGGCAAATCCCACCAGCAAACGATAACGGCGTGGCTGCGAGGACGATTGCAACGGGCTTGGAAGATTCTGGCTTCGGCGTTCGGCCCCGTGGCAGATCAGCTGGAGGCAAAGCCCAGTCAGTGGTTTCTCGCTTTCTTCCTCCGGCCCAAGGGGCGCTTTTGAGCCTTTTTCGCACATGTTAATTCCATTTGGTGCAGACCCCTGGGAAAAATAAAATTATGTCCAGTAGTGATAGATTCCCTTTTTTTTAACCAGCAGGGGGAAAAACATATCTTAAGCAAATGGAAGGCTACCAGCACTGGACTTGCCCTTGCTTCATTTGAGATTTCCTTGGTGTACTGGGACGATGTGAAACCCTCTGGCGTGATGGGCCGCATGCACGAGGAGTGCGTGCAGAAGGCTGTCGCGGGGACCTACAGCGACTGGGCCCAATGCTGCCCGTTGTTCACCGGCGCTCACAGCTTTTAAGTCAGTCATCAACGCAAATGCTTTCAAGTCAGTCATCAACGCAAATCAGTTCACAAGGCACATGGATGAAGTGACGGCATCCAGAAAGTTGTCCAAAGCCTGCGGAACGCGCGCCATGCACCGTGAGTGGCTGACCCAGAAGCCCCGGCTGCCTAAGCAGTTGCATCGCAAGGCTCCAACTCCCAAAGGGGTCAAAAGCAGAGCGCGTGGCATCGCCCAAAGAGGGCTGCTGATCCACAAAAGCGAAGAAAACTAAAAAAATGCGCTTCTCGCGATAGCCTTGCACGCCAGGCGACTGGCGCGAAAGTGTGACCGACTAGTTGGCCCAAAAAACACTCATGGAGAACCATAAGCATCAAACCACTGACACTTTCTCTGATCCTGCAAAAAGCTAAACAACTCGCTGCTTACTATCATCCTCCCGTACAATGACCGGGGCACTTAGACCAAACGGCCTTTGTAATTTGTGTTGTGCCCTGTTCACCTTGGCTAGGTCCACCAGTAGAGAGGTTAGAACAAGGGTACTTTTCGTTGTGGTCTGTTTAAGTAGGGGAACCCTCCCCCGAAAAAGGGTAAAAGGGTACTACTGGGGAACCTAGATGGTTTAACAGGAAAGCGATTGTTGAGGTTCTGCTTTGACCCCCAGACCCACGGGAAAAACGTCACTCTAAGTTTTTGTAGTCAAAAAGGACCCTCCAAAAAAGCAACAGCGGGCACCACTGGGTGTCTCGGGGATACATACCCAAACAGCAAACTAGAAGGACAACAGCTTGATTCCCTTTGGGCAAGAGGCCGTCGTCGCCGTCGTCGCCGCCATAGCCACCAACGTCGCCGTCGTCGCCGCCATAGCCACCATCGTCGCCATCGTCGCCGCTCCTTGCAGCCCACTGAATTCAAGAGACAGTCAAACGGGTTCCAAAAGGAGGCCAATCGCTCAAGCCAAGGAGGAACCCCTTTGTAAACGGTCCCATTTTTCCTGGTCAGATTCCGAGACCTAGAGTTTCTGTGGTTACTAAGCAAACAAGGCTCAACAGTGGAGCAAACTTTTCTTTTTCGAGGGGTTTCGACCCACACAACTCCAAACCTGGGGCTCCTCAAAAGGAGATTCCTGAAAAAACATGGGGTTGTTGTTGTGGTCCATGTTAGTAATCTGCAGGAGTGAGCCAAAAGCTTGGGCCTAAAAACCACACGAAGAAAGAGAAGTACGACAGATGTCGGGAATGTCTAAACTGGCACTTTCATCTCAGCCGTACCTGAAAGCTTCTCTCATGACTAAACCGTGTCACCCGCTTCTCAGCGACTTTCGCTTGACAGGTACCCGAAGTACTTGCCGTTTGCGTGCAGAAAGTTGGGCCACTGTCATCGAAAGCGATCCGACCGAACTTCCTCTATAGCGATGGAGCGCTCCCTGGCGATGCCCAGCGAGTTGTGGCGATCCCTACCCTACACCAACCTAGGCTGGAATTAGGACTCCAGCAAATATATATATATATATATACATTATTTGCCTGGTTAGTGGAAAACAAAGGGGCACAAAAAAAGAAAAAAAAGGGAAGCTAATTCTGGGGAAGTAACAACAAATCCATAAACAAACCACAAACGCGGCCTCAACCAAGCCAAATCAACCCTACATCAACCCTAAATCAGCCCTAAACCCACTCCAGCCTGAAACCAGCCCAAACCGACCCAAATCGAACATCTGTACACCAGGAACCCAGGCGACGAAGCAACCTGCTGGATAAAACCCATGTTGAGTCCCTAAGTTGCAAACACCAGCCCGTCCAGTGGTGGACAAAATGAGAACATATGTCCCGTGAACTAGATTCCATTTAAAACCAGGGGGAAAACCAGGAGATTCATTTCAGCCATGGAATCCCAAACAAAACCAGCTAAACCAAACCGCGAAGTAGTTCTTCCTGAAGCCACGAGTCAACTTGCAGCATAAATACATGCCAGTTGCAGTAGGTGGCCAGCCATTGCTGAGTCCGAATCTCAAGACGAAGGGACACTCGAAGGAAATATATTGAAAATCACCTGCGGATTGCCCAAAACTTCCGCCATCGCCCTTTCGATGTACTAATGTTGGCCTCTGCCCTCAACTTTCCTCGCACAGACTGTATAATTCATTTGACCTGCTCATTTTTCCCTGGGGTTTGGCGGTGGAACCACCTTTGAGGTCATAGAAGGGTCCTTTTGGAAGTCCAAAAAGAGAATCACTTTCGTTCTCAACCCTCACATTGACTTTGTGTACTGTTTACCATGCTTTTTGGCGGTTAAAAGGGAGACCACAATCTGAATCCCATGTTCGGGACCCCTATTCTGAGACACGTATCCGAGTCTTCACAGGGCCGAGAAAAGGGTGGACAAATGGCAACTGTCGAAAAGGGAAACCAGGTGTTTCAAAAAAAATGACAAGCAAAATGGACTTCCCTTAAAAAAAACTCCCTTAAAAACCAAATCCCTTAAGAAAAAAGACGGGATTCTTTAAAACCCCGACCAAAATCTGTGAGGCTTAGTCACTCAGCGCGTCTCGGATGGCAAAAGAAAGCTGAGGCCGTGACCCGGGGTTCGTGGATTGCATGTACTCCTCGCGTCGGAGGCGGTGTATAACAAGACTGGCGGGTTTCCGCCACCAGAGAAGTAGTATACCTTCATCACTCTCTGAAAGTGACTTGATCGTTTTTTGTTTTTCCTTTTCTTCTTGCATAACCCTATAAAGGGTTCAGCAAAAGGCTAGCTGGGGAAGACCTGAAATAGGAGTTGCCTTTCCAAAGATGTCTGAACCAAGGGGATAGAGCCAAAACAAGTCAACAAGATGTTTGACACCAACACCCAGTCCCAAAAAGTATAAGGTCCAGCCAGGGGCTTAACGGCTCGAACCTTAACAAGGAACCAGGGCTAACGGGTAGACAGTCAACACCTGAAAGGGCGTCGCGTTGGCTGGAAAGGGTTGGGGGCCAAGTTGCTCTGTAAAGAATACCCGTGCTGTGGATGGTTGCGAAATCCATTTCGCAGTGAAAGGGCGAAAGGAAACCATGGTTGAAACCAGAACGTTTGCTGGTATTTACAGGGGAACCGAATCAAGGAGTTGTTCATCCACAGTATCAACTGTAGGGTTGTGTCCACAGCAACCTGTAACCTATTTCAGACGAATGTGAGATTCAAGACAAATCAAGTGGCTAAAGGCTATTGCTGCACGGATGGCTTCACTCGCACACTTTTTGTCTTGAGCCAAAAGGTAACCGGATAAACCTCAGTAAACTGGCTGCTTGTTGCCAGCATCAACCTTAACCGATTGGAAAAAGCGGTACAAACTAACGTGGGTTCCGGAGACAAGTTGAATTATGTCATGCATGCACCACCTATCATCAGAAATTGTGAATTCCAACGAGGGTATTCTTCTAATTATTACACATTTATCCTCGCATGTGAAGTAACAAAAAGAAACCTATAGCAATGATCGATAGCTGTCTTGCACAAAGATAATGGGAACAAATTCAAGGACACCACCTCAAAATAGGTTGGTGGACTAATGTCCGCTTAGACAAAGTATACCAAAGGGTCCAGGACCCATCAAGATTCACACCCATATTCAGTACACACAACACGCCAAAGTTCAAGCACAGGAACATCTACTGGTCATTTTGTTTGTTCTGGGTCAGGGTTCTCCAAAAAAAGACAATTTGTGGAATTTCCATTTGCTTGGGTCCCCTGGAAACAAAACAAGAGATCCGGCAGTGATAGATTCCCTTTAAAACCAACCGGGGAGCGACCATGCCTAGCACCCCCAAGGGTCTGTTGACGGCTCATATACCGAGTTGGAAGCTTCATAAGGTTTACTGTTGGGCACACAAGGCACTATAAGACTGCAGTAAAAGCACACCAGACACACACACAAGCTACATCCACCGAGTTCAGATCAACACTTCTGTTCAATTTGATCGATAACCTTATCGACGCCACATGAGATGAGCAAATTTCAAGGAGCCTTAACGATTCCAACAACTGAGTGTGGAGATATGTGTTTTTCCAACTATGCTGGGCAACCAAACAAAAACAATCAAAGTTTAAACATGGCGTTGGATACGGAAAAAAAACCATGACACGGTGTCTCGTTAAATTGAAGCCAGAACCTATTGCATGGAATCAACATTAAGCTACTCAACAACTTCTGTCTCGGCTGTGCTGATCTCCAAGTAGCCCTTGATGACATTATGTCTTGACTCAATTCCAGGCTTGAAGGGCATCAACATCAGCCAATCTGGCCCAGACACAGGGTAACTCCCCACAAAAAGTTGTTCGAATTGAGGCATCCAGGGAAAGCATATCAAAATAACAAATCAGAACACCGCACACACGCAAACAAAGCAACACACTAAAATCAAACTAACAAACAAAGAACAAAGACACTGAGACAGCAATGAAGCATCCGGTCAAAACTCTGAATTGTTATGATCCATCCTCATAACCCTTGACCCCGACCAGTCGCCTCAGCTATGATCTAGGTTCTTTGACTGATTTCTTATTTTCGGTTTTGGGCATCTTCTCAACCCTTGGTATGGGCTTGCAACAAACTGACTGTTGTTGAAAGCCACTAAAAATGGACAGAACCCCAGAAGCAAAAACCTAAAAACATGATCCAACAGCAGTAAATAAATACTGTAAACCCAGAAAACTCGTGGTTCTCCCTACAAAATCATGGCAAACGATCAATACCAAACTGAAACCAGTGGAACCAATTAATACGTCAAAACCCACCGGTCGAAAACACACCTATACGCATCCCACGGTCATTAAATGCTTTGTTCAGGGGAGGGGGTCCTCTCGGTGATACCAAAGTGGGACTCCCATACCCATGACTTTACCGTAGGAGATTCCCCTATCCCAGCAAGGTGCAACCAAACCCCCCGCCCCCTCCCAAACTCCCTGCGGAGACTCCATTTTCTTGCTTTGAACTCCGAACATAACTCCGAATCGAACTCGAAACTCCCGTGGTCCTCGTCAGTCATGAACTTAAAGTCGGGGAAGGTGGCTGCAGTCACTTCCAGCGTAGAGGTGTTCTGCTCCTCATTGTGTTTTTGTTAAGGCTCGGAACCCTTGTCAGCTTGGTTCAAAGGGAAACACATTGTGATTTGTGCTGCTTCAATTCTGTTTTTGTTTGTTGAGGGGGTCCTCTATTTTGACACATGCTCCATTTTGCTTCGTTGTCAAAGTCATGATCTAAATAGCAGGTACGAGGAAAACCCCCGGCCCCCGACCCATCTCTGAACTGGAAAGGATTTCGGGGTGAAAATGACTGGTGTTCCAGTGAATCCATTTACCTCATATACACACGGTTACCATTTAATTGAGGGACCCCACGGAGTTTTTGGTGGCCTCAAGTCTGCCTGGCACCCCAAAGAAAGCTGACTTTCCAGCTCCTGCGGGTAGCTTTCGGGCCTACATGTTACCGATGGGTGCCTCGTCTTGGGTGGACCCAAAATGGCTTCGGATTTCCTTTTGGTTTTCTTACCCAACCCCCTAAAAGTGTAGCCTCCGAAAAAGGACAGAAGCTGATTGATCTTCTTTCATTTCTTTCCGGAGGCCGCTTCATCGGAAAGGAGTGTGAATCAACTTGATTGGTGTTGAAGCACACCGCACATGTGGCACCGCCGCATGGCACAAGGACAACCGCTGAAAAGGTGCTCAGCAGTTTTTACCCCCTAAGATAATCAAAGGGATAAATAAAACCCGTTTTGTAAACTTGGTTCGAATTGCCGGCTTGGATTGTGTTGTTTGCCCCTTTTGAAATTATGTGATGGTTTGTTCGGCATTGTTTGGGATAAAGAAACTCCGCTCAATAAAAATGTGAAAATAAAAATTGGGGTCATTTGCCCCTTCCGCGGTGTGGGTTTACTTCAACTTGGCTTGAATTGCCGGTTTGGATTGCTACATATTATTATTCTTGTGTTGGCCCTCTTTGAGATTGTTGTTGGTTTGTTCAGCATTGCTTCGGATAAATAGAGCCCGAACTATAACAAATGGACACTATGTTGGGGTCAGTTGCCCCTTTTGTGGTGTGGGATTACTTCAACCTGGCTCGAGTTGACGGTTTGGATTGGAGGTCTTTGCAACAGTGCTTGTTTTTGTGTGCCCCGTTTTGAGATTATGTATTGGTTTGTTCAGCATTGTTTGGGACAAATTAAATTCGTTCTATAAACATGGAAAGCCAGTTGGGGTCAGTTGCCCTTTCGCGGTGTGGGTTTACTTCAACTTGGCTCTGAGGTGGTTTTTGCCATTCTCTTTTTGTTTGTTTGGCCCGCTTTTGAGATTATGTTTTGGTTTGTTCAGCATTGTTGGGGATAAAGAACAGCCGTATAAAGTTGCGTCCCTTTCGGGTGGAGACATTTGTCCCTTTCGGGTGGGGACCCTTCCATGTCCACCCCTTCTCCCATGTCCTGCCTTGAGATACTCGAACATAGTGGCACTCACCAGGGACGCGTTGTTGTCGGGCAGTATGTTGGGGAAGAAGTTGGCGGGCAGCAAAGTAATGGACACCGTGCCAGACCTCACATGCAGTACCAGCACTCAACGACAAAGGTTTGCACCCCCACGTCCAAACCCAAGTGCGATTTAAGCATCGGTTAAAGGGTGATGTGTGTGGTTGTCTTTTCAAGTATCCAGGCTTACATGGTAGGCTTGAAGGTGTAGCACATTCTGGGTGTGCGTTTTGCAGGCATGGCGGTTAACCAAGCCATGGTAAACTTCTTGGGGTAACTTCCCCATGCTTTCCTGGGATCCTTCTTTCTAGAAAACCACCAAACACCCTGGGGAAATGGCTGGTTTTTGAACAGAACGATGGCTGAAAACTATGCGAAACACCACGCAAAAGATGGGGAAAGACATGAAACCCACGTCAAAAAAAAAAACTGGCACAACATGTCCCAAACTGCATTTGTTTCATCTAAGCCTTCTTGAAATCAGCTGCCAATATAAAAAGTCCAAGGGAGAGTGCAGGTTTAAGGGAAGTACATACCCCTTGATACCCCCTTGCTTCCCTGGTTTCCAACCCACTGCATAGGAAGAAAATACTCCTTCAAGGGAAGAGGCATGAACATCAGCAGGCCTTTTGGGTTCATTTGCACAAGGGGTAAGTAAAAGGGGTATCTACAAGCAACCCTGGATGCAGCCGAGGCCCGGATCCTGAAGACGAAGAAATGAACAAGGCAATTCGCCTTAACGTACACAGGGTTCCTCATGCCGTGAAAACTCGAGCGTGCCATGGTTCCAGCAGGAAACCAACAAGTGCAAAGGTGTCCACCTAAACCCTCAACGTTCCCATAAAAAAATGGTTGTTGCCCCAAAGTTACCTAGGTCCTCCAGTAGAGAGGCTAGAATAAGGGGACCCTTCTTGCTGTAGTCTATTTTAGTAGGGGAACCCTCCCCCAAAAAGGTAAAAGGGCACTACTGGGGGACCTAGTTACGGTTGGCAAATCTTTTTTTGTTTGGGGGGGGTCCAGGAAGAACCACTCCATGAAAGTCTGAACAACCTCGAGTAACGGGGCGCTCTGAACATGGCTAAGATGTCCCCCTCACCCCAACAGGAGACTCCCAACAGGTGATGTGAAACAAAAAAAGAAAGAAACACACACACAGACACGCAGACACACACACACACAGAGACACTCAAAGCAGCAACTATCAGGACCCCGCACGCTCATCTGGACTTTCGCGTTTTTGAGAGTACCCCATCACCAAGGAGGTGTTTCCTGGTGAGGAACAACTCTGACCAAAAAACATCGAATCGGATTCTACAGCATATTTCGTGTGCCCCATATCTGCTGCCATCATGTAGCAAAGTGTTAGGGGGTATCCTAAGACATCCATGTGTTTTGGAGTGTTCAGACCCTTAAGTCCCAAGTGTTTATATATATATATATATGCATATATGCTGGGGGTACGTCCCCCATTCTTTCCAGGGATCCTTCTTCTTAGAAAACCTCCGGAAACCCAGGGAAAACGGCTGGTGATTGAAAAGAATGGAAAATCACCCCCTAGACATATATATATATAGACAATATGGTTTATATATGTATTTGTTTTCCTCCGAGGCACAGGTGGGTGGTCGGAGTCGACAGCCTGCGGACACTCTGGGCATTCCAAAGCTCGTTGAAGTTGGCGTAGATGTTTAGCTCGTCCAGAACGCCTCGGGCAGTTCAAACCCCAGTCAAGACCCTCCTGGTTTTAGCCATCGTGGAAAACAACCTTTTCTGCCATCCCAATATAGGCCATTCCGAAAACTACGTGTTCACTTTGAAGGAAATATCCTTGGTAATAACAAAAAGGGGCCCTAAAAATAAATGCTCCAGAACCATACTGCGGATGGATGAAATCCTGCACCACTTCGAAACCATGGTTGAAACCATTTCTTGGTAGTTACGTTGGGGAATCGAATCACAAAAAAAACACACAAAAAAAAAACGAAACGGTCCTAAAACCCTACAAGTTTTCCACCACCGAAAACGAAAGGTTGACGCCCCCAACGAAGGGAAGGCCGACTCAAAGGTGGAGCCCCAACCTCGGGAGTGCTCGAGATCCAGGCGAATCGCTTTGCCAAAGTTCCCCTTTTTTTTCACACCCTTTGCTTTTGAAGGTCAGAAAACATCTTTATCCCAAATCCATGAGGACTGAGGGAAAAATATGGCTCCTCCAGTAGAGAGGTTAGAATAAGGGTACTCTTTGTGTTGTGGTCTATCTTAGTAGGGGAACCCTCCCAACCAAAAAAGGGGTGAGAAAGGGCACCTAGCTGGCGGACCTAGTTGCTCTGAACGGCGTCAACTCCCAGCGGCTGCGTTTGGCTTTTTCTCCGGGAAACCTTCGGGCGAATGGCCCTGGTGCAGAACCAGATTCCGTGCTTTTCACTTTATCGAGGACTTCATTCATACGGCTGGATCGACGCCATATAAATCAACCCCAGTTTATGATTGGGGGGGAACATTCCCCTCCAAAACGAATGATTCCAACCACAAAACCCAGAGACACCATGAATGAACTGGGGTTGATTCATATGGGGTCAACATTAAATCTTTCCAACGAAAATTATTTCCGGAGAAGCTGCTGGAAGCCCGCCGTGCAACAGGAATCACGCTATGAATCCTCTGAATCCTCGAACGCGCAACCTGGAGCATTCGCTGTCCCTGCGAACTTTTGACGCGCAAAGAACCGCTTCCATGGGGAAAACTCAAGTATAGGAGTGGTTGCGGTCAGAAGGCCAAGACGTTTTCCGGGAGTTTAAACATTTTTGCAGGTACGAGTTGTTTCTGTTTTTCTTTGGTTCATGGCTTGCTTTTGCAACCTGGGAGTGAGAAGCTTTACGGCGGCGCTGGAAAAAGCTGTTCGCAGGCCATCGCTGGAGTTCAGGCATCGAAGGGTTCTCGTCTTCCCTGCGCCTTCCGTGCTGCTCCCGCACACTTTTGCCTTGTTTGTCCATGCTTCTTGCTTTGGCCCTTGTGCCCTAGCTCTGGCCCTTCTGCATCTCTTGCGCCGCCCTCTTGGGCGTCTCGCGGGAAGCTCATTCCATGTACGCCTTGAAATTCGGGGAACTCTCAACTGAATAGCATGGGCTTTTGCACGATGACACAAACCTGTGACGCAGTCTGTCACCGTCTTGGGGGACCGCAATAGCAAGGGCTTCCATGCAGCTCAAGGGAAAAAGGGTCTGCAAGTAAGATACCCTCAGCCTTCTCCCATGGCTTTGATGGCCAAAAGTAGCAACCCCCAGCAACCAAGGGCATGGCCGCTGAAATGTCCCAGGGAAAGAAGGTGATATGATTATCTGATTCCTTGTACTTCCTTCTTTCCCGGTCACTTTGTCTCTTCTCGCTCTCTTTCCCATTGGCGAGAGCTTCCACGAGCCAAGAGTTGGGAAAGAACAGAGTGACAGGGAAGGGAGGCATCATATGAACGAACGGAGAGAGTGGGAAGAGAAAAGAGATGCCACACCCTTCCATCTTGCTCCATCACCAATCTATTTCTCTTTACACTGTCCCAAGAGCAGGAATATGTGATAGAGAGAGGACAGTGACTGAGGAATAGAATGGAGGAAGATAAGGGATGTAATCTTATTAACTTTCCCATGCTTTCGCTTTTAATGCTTGGTCAAGGGTTTGTACGAAGAAGCCAAGCAATAAAGAAGCGAATGGGAATGGAATGGTCATCACTTTATATCTCTTCCTCTCTTCGTTCGGTTCCTCTCTGTCTCTTTCCCCTTCCAGCCTCTCGCCTTCGCTCACCTCTGGAATTGCCCAAAGCACCCTTGCAAGGATTCTTACATGTGGCAAGCCAGAGAGCCCTCATTGAACCTCTGAAACTTTCTCCGAGTTTTCTCCGTGGGTAACTTAGGCTCAGGGTGGACCGTTCGCTGTTTCCCAGCCAATCAACAGGAAGACCAACCAACTTTCAACCCCAAACCCAGGATCTCTTCGTTTCTCATTCGTTCGTCAAGGGCTAAGATATAAGACGGCGAGTACAAATAATTACCACACGCCCGGAACACCGGAACACCCCCCCCAAGAAAAACGAAAAGATTCGGCCGAGCAGCCGCCGGTGATGTTGATGATGGCTCTGGCAACCACAGTTGGGAAGATGTTCTGTCAGGGTTCGGGCGAAATGTGCTTGAACGAAAAAGATGGCTCTGCCCTTGAAAAATTCAAGTGGACGCCTAAAGGAGGGTGTTCAAACAATAGCCCTGAACATCTTGGAAGCTTGTTGGGCCCCTAAGATCCAACCCACTTCAAATGGAGGGTGTGATTTAACCATGTGCGGAGCCCGGGGGGGGGGTCCGGGGAGTCCGCTCGACTTGGGGATCACCTCCAGGCTATGGCTCAAACACTGCGATGGAGAAGAACACGACCTTTTGGAAATATCTGGCTGTGTCTTTTTATGATGGCACCCTTTTTGGGCTAAATTTTTGTCGGGAAACAAAAGGAACATCGCCAATGTTCAGGGTCCCCTATTTTGAAACAACCCCATATGCTGTTCTTTTTAAAGAATGTGGAAAACATAAACCACACCATCCCCCAAGGGTTACCATTGATGTGTTTAAAGAGAAATAAATGGGCTCTTTGGCGCCCAACGAAAGCATCTTAAAGAGCTTGCCTTGTCAATCTGTAGGCTTTACAATATGTCCCAAACCTCAAAACAAGGGATCCCCAAGAAAAGGATCTTTACCATAGTGAGCTCGTTTATCCCGGAATCGGGCAGCCCACCACAAATTATGAATCAAGCGTGTCAATTTGAGCCTGACTCCCCGAGAGTCGTGAAAGGGTTCTATTGGCGCGAAAAAATCCTCCAAGAGGGACGGTCCATGGGTTATGATGCAAGGGGCCCCTAGGTCCTCCAGTAGGGCCCCCTAGCCCCCTAGGTCCTCTAGAATAAGGGTACCAACTTTTTTCCTGCAGCCTATTTTGGTAGGGGAACCCTCCCAACCAAAAAAGAAACGGAAAAAAGGGCACCTAGCTGGGGGACCTAGGGGACCTAGTTCGCGCGATTTTTCCTCGGTACGGCTTTCTGTCTAAGCCACCTGGCTTGGTTCCCACAGGACGAGTCCTCTTTCAGCCAGCCGGGCGCCGAAAACCAAAGCAACCCACGGTGTGTCTCTTAGCAGACCCCCAAAAGCTCCCTGCAAAACGCTACCCAACGGGCACCAACTCAACAAGACGGGCCAATTGTTTGGAGATGTCTTGACCCAAAACGGCTCCCAGCAACTCCAAAAAAGGGGCCCTTCAAAGATGTCGACCCATTTGGCGCCCCAAGCCCTCAAGCCTTCGGGTGATGCTTGCTGCGCAAATTGTCCGATTTCGTGGGTGTATGCGGCTCATCTTTTTTTTGAGATGGCACCATTTGTGAAGAAGGAAATCCAAAAAGAAACCCGCAACATGTGTCACTTGGTGGGGTCCGATGGAGCCTATGGCCCGAAAGAATTTGATGCCCGAAAACGAAATCGTGTTTTGTTGCTATATTTTGT